>JARVZY010005760.1:0-28604 GCA_030686995.1 Artemisia argyi
CGATATATTTTTAAACTACTTACAACATCATAAAAATAATAAAATTCATTTACCCGATATTTTGGGAATTTATTAAATTTATATCGTAAGTTTAATATAATTACGACGGTTTTCGTGAAAACTAAATAATAATTGTCCAAACGCTCAATTTTTATACCCAACATATTTTTAACATTTTTATAACTTTATTAAGTCCCGATTAACTTCGTTAAAATTTATTTCTCGCAAACCCAGCACCCGATTATAACTAAAAACTAACTAAAACTACCTAAATTAAACAACTAATACTTACATAAATCTCCACTACCAATCCTAATTAAATCAAAACTTGTTTTTCCCCTTTTTCTTCCTTTGAAAAACCGGCCACAACCCCCCCCCCCCCCCCCCCCTTTAACCCTTGGCATTAAATTTTCCTTAACTTATCTAAACATCTAGGAAAATATCTAAAACTTATAAACACCTTTTCACACTTATAATTTTAGATCAAAATTAAAAAGTTTCTCTCTTCCTCTTCTTTCCAAACCCACGGCCAAACACAAACACAAGCAAGAACCATCAATTTTTCCAAGATCAAGCTCTAATCTAGCTTAAATAGTTATCCTTGTTAGGGTTTTGCAATATAAACTCAAGGATCCTTAGGTTTTCATCATCCAAGCTTCATAATCATTCAAAGTAAGTTTACCAAATTTATTTTCATCATTTCTTCAAGTCATCTTTATGATCATGTGATTTCTATACATGATTTCATGCATATGTTAGCTTATGCCACTCATTATATATAGTTATGTCTTTGAAACCCTAGAAATGGAAAACCTTGTTAGATCTAGTTGCTTGATGTTGTTTAAGAACCCATGACACCTTGAGAAGGTGTATGGTAGGAGTAGACTAGATTTGTGGTGATTGGAAGTGATTTGGGTGGATTAGAAACTAGTTTGGAACATTAGAAATGAGTTTAGAACATGTTTACAAACCTGCTGTCCCAAAATGGAAATTCTGAAAAACTCAGTAACTCAGGGGAGATTTTTAACCAAAGATTTAGAAAATACTTTCAAAAACGAAACTTTTGGCGAAAGAACGGACTAAAACGGATTTATAACGAAGGAGATATGATTTTTGCAAGTTTATTGACGAAAACTATTTTTCTGAAAATTTCATGCTGTTGGACGATTTTCGTCGGACAAACCGAGGCGTTAGACGTAACCTAGAGAAGCCGATCTATCAAAAATATATTAGTACATACTAAGACGAATCCATGAATATAAAGAACGACAAAAATGAACTTATAACGAAAAAGATATTCACGTTTCAATATCGGCAAAACTATATATATTTTGACAGCTTTTTAACTAGAAATAATAATAATACTACTTCTACGTACTAAATCCTAGATATTCTAGAAATACTACCAAAGTGACAAATTCATAACTAATGAAGTACTAGTGATTACAAGTTTATTCTTATGACTATTAGACATTACTTCAAGGTTTTCAAGGCGAAGATTATAACACTAACATTCAATATACGATATACTACGACTAGTTTTTACAAGTCTAGTTAAAACTTATTTTTCTCAAGTATGGAATATATTTTACTATGACTATAACTAGTATTTTCAAGTTATGAGTGGTATAGGTATCATGTGCATGCATATTCTCTACATCATTTCATGATCTAAATTAGATCATTATCATTCATCATAGGTTGCGGTTGATTTCGTTCCTTGTTGTCCCTATCATTTCATCTCATAGTATCATCACTTCGAGGTGAGTTTTCATAGCCCCGTTTTTAATTCAATACTTTGATTTCAAATTCCACGGGGGAGAATACATTGCATCACTTATTTTTTGTACATGCCAAAGTAGCTAAACTTTCATACATTGCTTAAGTTGCTATCATACCACATTAAGTCCCCTTTATATTATCATGGACCGTTAATTTGCCTTTAAGCGAGAGTGAGTGAATAGATCTATTGAGGGTGACTCCTCCATTCGTGTTTGGGGTGCTCTAACGGGTACGAATGCATTTCATGTCTAACATTATTAGAGTGCTTGGTAACCACTCATTTGGGGCGAAATTCTTATTATGTCTAGCTTCGGGGTCATGAGCTTAAGAGCCAATGTAACTTCATTTTGACATCAAGTCACCTTACTTTTTACTTATGGCTATTGTACACATCATTTATTCCATAAACCTATGATTATTCACCAACTTTATGTTGACCGTTTTAGCAATGTATTTTCAGGTAACTAAGGTATGTCTCATGGCATGCATGGAGTCATTTTAGTGAGTAGCAAGGATGACGCGTCTCATTTTGGATTTTCATGCACTTATATATTATCGTTTGATTGTACCAAACTTATTTCCTTCAACTTTTAAATACTTTGGGACCTATATTTTGTAACTCTGAATGTTTTTAAATAAATCAAACGATGTATTTTCAAAACGACACTTTAGGTCGTTCAATATAATTGTAACTGTGGTGCTATGACAGTCACCCCCAGGTATTCCATTCCGCTGCCATTTAGGTATTTTGGGGGTGTGACAGAGAACCTTGTCCCAATCCCAAGAGAGTCACAGGGAACTTTTGATCAAATGTGTGATCTACCTTCCCCTCCTGAAAATCCAAAAGATCATTCTGATACTTTCTCCGATTTTAATGATGATTATACATCTTATGGAGAAGTTGAGTATGTAGAGGCATCACTGCCTCATTCTGACGTTGACCCTCTTCTTGAGGAGGTTACAGATGAACTTAGTCACATCAATCAACTTCCATTAGGAAGTGATGATGATCTGTATGACTTTGAAGCCGATCTGGGAGAAATTGAAAATCTTTTAAACTCTAATCCCAACATCGAGCTTAGTACTTCACATGCTGATGAAAATTCTTTATCTTCTGGAGACATCAGTCATGTGGATAGATTACCTTCTGAGCTAGTCAGCTTAGAAGAAGAGAATGATGAAACTGATACTGAAATCAAAGATGAAGCACTTCGTGCAACATTATTGAATGTCAGTTTCCTCATTTCTAAAATCGAGGCTTTCAATAAGAAACCTATTTCATCTCCTATCCCCATTAAGGATAGTGACATTCCTTCCGATGATTCTATACCGGAATTTGAAACCTTCCATTTTGATCATATGGGAGAGAAGATTAGTGGCAGTACCACTTTTCAGTCTCATAATTCTCTCCCCGAATATGAATCATTTACCTTCGATGAGTTCTCCTATGAACTCACTCACATTAATCTAGAATATGATTCATTCACCTTTGAGGAGTTCTCTGATGAACTTACTCATATCATATCTCCCCCGGAGTATGATAATTTCTACTTTGATCTAGACACACCCGGGATAAGTCTTGATCAAACGAGCTTAAAAGATGAGATTCATAATATTATGAATTCTCCTGTGGGTGACGATGAGTTAGTCATGATTTTCATCATGACTTTCTTTCTCTTCTACACCTATCCCGTGGCTTCTCCTGTTCTTCACTCCTTTGGGAATGAAGACACTATTTTTGACCCCAGCATTTCCAATTACCATTCTAGGTAAAGCCAGGTACTTATCTCATCGGTGTGGAACTTTCACGTGCTTCAAATGTTTTTCCAAACATCTTGAATGAAAGTCCGATGAAGATTATCTCTTCCACATGATACTTCCCCATGAACCAATGAATTCGGGGTTGAGTCAAGCTAGCGACTCGATAAACAAAAACAGTAGCATGTATACGGGGTTTTCACCCTAAGTGTGAGGGAGGTTACCCCTGCTATGGTTAACCGTGTATATATATATATATATATATATATATATATATATATATATATATATATATATATATATATATATATATATATATATATATATATATATATATATATATATATATATATATATATATATATATAATGTGTGTGTATGTCTATATATAAATAAAGTGAAAAATGGTGTTTCTACATTTAGCTTTTAATATTGCCTTTTTACGTTCACAGAGTCGGCATAATAGCCGGGACTTTGAATATTGAGGACAATATTCAATTCTAAGTGTGGGGGGGGGGGGGAATTCTAGCGAAATTTATCACATTATAACCTCTAGTACCCCTATTTTTGGCCAAAATTTTAAAATTTTTTCACTTTATTTCAAATTTTTTTATGGTTATCAGTCCACCTTGTCTAACCCACATAAGGACTGGCTAATCCAGGAGCAAACGGCTCTTGGTAAAGATATATCAAATCCGTTTATGGCTGAAAATTTGCCCAAAATTGTATGGTATTCAACTCACCATATCTTAAAAAGTAAAGAGTTGGCTAGCCCGCAAGGTTATGGCTTGTGGTAAAGGTAGTGGAAAACCATAATTGGTAATCAGCTCACCAAGATGATAATTTTATCAAATAGTTGGCTAGTCCAGAAGCAAACGGCTTCTGGTAAAAACAAATCAAATCCGTTGAAAGCTTATGGTTTGCTCAAAATCATATGGTTATCAGTGTACCATAGTTCTTACTTGAACTGAAACATTTGGCTACTCCAGAAGTAATGGCTTTTGGTAAAGAGAAATCAAATCCATTAAATTTTCAAAACGGGTTGTTCTTGGATTTTATATTGCTAGGGACTAGCAATAGTTTAGTGTGGGGGATTGATGAGTGTCTAAATACTCATCATTTTATACCCATCTGAACGGCAAAAACAGTTAAAAACACACAGATACACCACATAATACTATAAATATCCTTGGAAAGTGTTTTTATATGTTTCAGATGTAAAATGAGTAAAAACAGATGAAAAACAAACAAAGTTTGCATAATTGGCAGTTTCAGTCCCTGAACTTTCAAGAAATGACAGTTTTAGTCCTTGAAAGTTTATTTTGGAATAAAAAGTCAAAATTGGTCCTTGGGAATTCACAAGTTATCAAGTTTGACCCTCGGATAATAAGTTTGTGGAAATTACAGTTTTGGTCCCTAAAGTTTCAAAAATGGCAAAAACAGTCCCTAGGCATTCAAAAATTGGAAAAAGTACATTTATGGCCCTTGTACTATTTATCTTGGCAAATCAAGTCCTTTTTGATAACTTTTAGAAAATTACACTTTTAACCCTCAACTTTGAAAATTGGCAAAAATGGTCCCCAGATGTTTTATTTTGGTAAAATATCAATTAGGTCCTTATAATATTTAAATATGGCAAGAATGGTCCTTTTTGATAAACTTTGGAATAATTACAGATTTGGTCCTTGGAATTTAGAAATTACATAAAAGTTCCTTGGGCTTTAATATCCTTACAAACCAAAAGGACCATACAAATATCATAACCAAAGTCCATATTCCAAATCCAAAAATAAACAAACCAACATCCCTGGTCCATTCCTTATTACCCAAGACCAAATAATAAAAGCCCACCCAACACCCTTAGTAATACCAGGGTCAAACGTACGGTAAAACCCACTCCCTCTTCTTCCCCTTCCCTCCAATACCATCTGGTTTCACCCCCCCCCCCTCATCTTGCACCACTTGTTCTGCTCCACCACCCTTATCCCTTCCAAATTCCACTTCCCCAAGTGCATTAAATGCCACCTTCCCTCTACTACACGCAACAGATCCAATTGGTTCCATCCAATTTTCCCGCCAAAATTAAAACAAAGGTCAGGATGAGTTCTGATGATCCAAGGGTTGAGATTAGAAGTGGGATTACCTCAGAGGGACCCAAGAAACCCTACAAGTCACTATGAAAGAAGAAGAAGAAGGCAGAAAGAGAAAGAGTTAGTTAATTAGTTAGTTTTTAGTTTAGTAGAGTAGTTGTCGAATTAGTGTAGTTTCATTTTCCAGTTGTTAATTTAAGCAAAAAAGGTTTGTAATCAATCATATTAATGTAACAACAACTTTTTATCATCTTAATTTCCAGTCTTCAGTTTCAATTTTAGTAGTTGCAATCTTCACTCAAAATTTCTCATGTTGCTTTATTCATGTTAAAAGCTAAGATTACTGTTTCATAAGCTCACTATAAGTTATTTATAAGCAATTTTAAGTTTCTATAACAAGTTAACATGTTCTCATATAAAAACTAAAAAAAATCACAAAAATATTAAATAAATAGTTCATAAAATCAAAAATCAGTTTTTAGGAAAGAAGAAGAATGGAGCAAGGTTATAATGGATGGAAAATGGGTTTAGTGCTTCTTGGGAAGCTTTAGGAATGGTTCATGGTCTCTGATTCTCAGTGTTGAGCATGGAAAGCATTTTGTAAGCATAATCTCATTTTTGCATTTTACTGTGCAAGTTCTTATTTGATTGCTTATCTTGTTGTTTTGTGCTTAATTGGACTCCCCTAGTTGAAATATTACATAATATTGCATACTTGTTCTTCAAGTACCTTGGTTGCTCAGTCCCTCATTTTAACTACCAAAATTGACATCATAGTAATCTTAGGTAATTAATGTTTATATTGTTGTTTATCTGATCATTTGAGCTTAGTATGTCATAGTATGTGTTTGTAATTCAATATCATGATCTCAATATCTCTTTTGCTTCACAAATCACAAAAATTAGTATGTTATAGGGGTGTTTGGATTAGTAAGTTAGATTGTGTTCAAGTATGATTCAGGTGTTGCAATTAGCCTAGATATGATGCATTAACTTAGAATAGCTCAGTAAAGTCATAAAATACAGGTCTTATATATCAAAAAGTCAAAATTAGTGTTCAACCTCCTTAAATTAGTTAACTGTTAAGATTTCTTGTTCCATGATCTTTCATCTTAGTGCATAAGTGTTATATGTAGCTTTATTTAGCCTTAATTAATCTCATAACTTCATTTTCAGTAGATTAGGATCAAACAAATCTCACCATAGTCAAAGTAGGTAATATCTTCAAAAAGTCAAATAACATAGTTCAGGAAAATCCAAATTTTCAAGGAATTTTAGAGATTTTTGTGTTGTGATTTAGGCCTTAATCTTTCTACATGTTGTAGTCTACCACCTCAACTTTGAAATCCCATAATCAGCATAATTTTGTGATTTTTATTGTGGGCCTCACAACCCCCCAAACAGGGCTGCAGGCCCCTGCTACACCAGCAGACCACCCCCACTGCCTCCACTTCTATGGGTCCCATAGACCACCACAGTGGGCCCCACTTAGTAATTTTTGGTTCTTTGGACTCCTCTGTTGGCCCTCTACCCATTTCAAGCTTTTGTTGAAGGTTAAGACCCCTGGGACCCACCTAGAATCTCTCTTGTTTTCTGTCCCATTTCTTAGTTGAAACAAAGTTCCAAGTGCTTATTGGAGTGCTTATTTGCTTATCAGTGTTACATTTTTGTTTTTTTTTGGCTTCATATCAGTTCATCTCACTTATTTGCACCCAAAGATACCCCTGTGGACCCCACATAAGCTTATTTCCATCTAAAGTCAACAAAAGTCAACTGTTAAGCATTTATGTGTCCATTTTGCTTATTTTTAAGCTTTGTAAAAGTTGTTTTCACAAAAGTTTCTTATTTTTAGTAGTTAAATAGATTTCCAAAAGAAAAACCAGAAAAATCCAAAATAATATTAAGTGATAGTTTCTATTTAATATAATTTATCTTTTTAATTTTCCTTTTTAGCTTTTTTTTAAGTAATTTGAATTTTTATATTTTTCTTAATTTTCTTTTATATTAAAGTATTTTTAGTAATTTTTTCCAGAATTTTATATTGTCATTTAGTATTTATTAGATTTAATATTAGTTTTATTAATTATTAATTAATATTTTAGTATTAAATAGCATAATTAGTTTTTATCAAGTAATACCTAGTTTTTATATTTTTCCTAGCTTTTATATGTTATAAAATAATTTTAGGAATTTTTCTCATAATTTTTACTGTTCATTTTCTATTTTTTAGAATTTAATTAGTTTAATTAGTAATTAATTAATAATTAAGATAATAATTAGTAAACTAGTTTAAAAATAATTTTTATAAACTTTTTATTATTTTTTAGGATTCCTTTGATGGTTAATTAGATTTATAAATTTTTCTATAATTTTCCAAGTCATTTAGGTATTTTTAGTAATTAAAACGTAGATTAAAAATAGTTTTTATTAATTATTAAATAGTTAAAATAGTTTTTAATTAATAAAAAATAACAAAATAATCAAAAAAAAAAATTTATTTTTAATTAAATTTTCTTTTAATATTAAGTTTGTAAAAGTTTCATTTTTACCCCCTGTAGTTTATATTTGCTTAAAACTCACCTTTTTCCCAGCACGCAATCGTATCTGATTTTAATTTGATTTACGTTTATGTACATCTGTTTCCCACAAGTGTTAATGTTGTTATTCCTAATCATTCAGTAGTGTAAAACAAATTCAAATCATTATCTGGTTACTTCCCATTCAAATTCACCCGATCACAAACCCGTTTTTATACCATCACACCTCGTCGGGACATAACGACCCGGGGAAACACTGTATTCTACGGAGAATTGAGCCTAAGGAGTTTGACTATATTAACCACATCCGTGGTTGACTTTAGTTGACTGCTTTTGCCTCAATCAATCTGATATGATTCTGTTTGCTATCCTTTCTGCTATGATGATCTGTTACTATCTCCTTTATATGAGACTCTGTTCTGATGATATGCTCTAATTGATTATGCTATGATTACTTCGATTATGGATAGCTTTGTTCTGATTTGTTCTGTTCTGATGCCTGAGTTTTTAGTCTAGTAATGGAGGTACCATGGCCATGTTATTGAGGAACCAATGGCATGACACTATCTGTAACGGTGTGATTAGTCCATGGCGTCCCCATTCTGACATGATATGATTATGAGTACTCTTGGCCATTATACGTATATATACTTGTCATGCGAGCAGGTGTATATATATGATTTGTTTTGTGGGGGGCGTATGGATGCATCCTAGGTTCTGTTTTGATATGTGAAGACCATGATTTGGCTGTGAGTGCCTTGCACCCCCTCACTTTTGGGAGTTCGCTACTCCATTTTGTACTTAGAGGTCTCCCCTCTTTGTATACTTTGACTTGAAGATATATGGATATGTGATTATGTGATTTTGAGACCTATCCGAGTGGCTCTGGTAGGTCGGCTCGTGGCTTTCCTATATTTCTTTGTGTCTATTCGAGTGGCTTGTTTAGACAAGCCTTTGTTGAATACGTGCTCTACGATTCTAATTATTATCTGCTTATGCTTTCATTTGATATCTTTATGATGCTTCATTCAGTTTACTTATGATAGTTGTTTAGTTGATCGTTGATCTCTTATTCATTTGACAGATGATATTCATTTCAGTAGGAGTTTATGATTTCCTTTTTCTATACTTACATATGTTTCGATTATTTGTTTTGTTATATATCTGTTCACTGGGCTTTTTAAGCTCAACCGCATTTCTTTTCCTTCGGCAATTTTTAGGTTGGAAGCTGGGTTTGAGTGCAGAGTACATTGGAGCATTTAGTAGACTACACTGATGATAGATACCTTTTGCTTCTGGATAAGACTTGGTTTTAGCTTTAGTTAGATTTAGATGGGTTTGTATTTCAGTTTTGGATTATTCTTGTAAGAGTTAGTATTCGTTTGTTATCTTAGAATTCCTTTGTAACTTTTATGTTTATAAGTCTTCCGCTTGCGTTGTATGTTCTGATTGACACCATAATGTGGCATTTTGACCCATGTCGGGTTGGGGTGTTACAATCATCCATTGGATCGTAAACTGCAATGAACTTAATGAAAAATCTGTAACTAGAGATATCGTCAATGGGAAAGTAAATAACACGAGGTTGTTCAGGTCTTTCGTCTTTACGAGATATAGGAACTCTTTTGTTATTACGTTTTCTTTTATTCAAAGTTCTTTCAGGTTCTGATAGAGGTAAAATAGGATGAGTTTCAGATGAACGAGTGTGCATCCAAATAGAGAGCGAAATTTAAATCACTGAAACAAATTTCATTTTCTGAGATAGTGAGTGCGACGTACACAGAATTGTGTGCAACGTACTTGCGCATAAGTGATAAGGACGGCGCACTTAGGATTAAGTACGGCGGACTTAGTGTTGCCGATCGAGATGATTGTTTTGAAAGACCGAAGTTTCTATCGATCAAGAGGTGATTCTTTTTGGGTTTTTGTGATTCAATTTGAAAGTTTGTGAGGTTTTATGAAAAACGTCACGGATTTAATTAAGTGCGTCGTATTTGATGACAAGTACGGCGGTGTTATGTGTCCTGTGAATAAGTGCAGCGCACAAGGCTGAATGTGCGTCGATCTTTCTACAATAGTTGTCCAGAAATGTTCAGAATGAAGTTTTGAAAAGGGAATAAGGTTTCGTTTTGCCAAATTCACTTTGAAAATACTTAAGGTACATATTTAAGTCCCCGACATCGGTGCCAAAAACTTTGATGTGTAAGGAAAGCTTTAAATTTATAATACTATTTTTACCAATTTTAATAAACCAAACACAAGGGTAAAGTATAACCCACGTATGTAGTATAAGTATTTAGGCAAGACCAAGTCGTATCCACAGGGACATAGTTCGTTTGATGTAAGTAGGAAATGATTAGTAAACAAAACAATAATTCAACAAGTAGCAATTTAGTGTAATAGGGAAATTCAAATGATAAAACAAATGATTGCTTGGATAGCTTATATAATTCAATGACAATGCTTATGCTAGATCTTAAGTTGATAATAGAGATAGTGCACAACTTATAACTTAGCCGTTTTCGTTAAAAGAGCCATTTCATAAATTGTTAGGTTTAATTCAAGATTCATGTTTATCAATCAAGAGATTTCTCTCTAGATAGTATTGTATTTCAAGTCTAGATTATTACCAATTCTCCTAAGCGGATTCCTCCAACCAAATGCTAAAAATACAAACAAGTTTCTAGAATTTCTTATAACAAATTGATTCTTTTGACCTATCCCAACAGGTTATACTCAATCAGATTTTATAAACAAAGGTAGCAAGACTAGAGATATATTAGTTCACAGCATAAACTTGAAATTGAGAAAGATCAAAGCATAATCATTACATCACTTTATTATATTTACGTATCAAAGCAATCACAAGAGGTTTAGCCTCTAATGGCTAATGAGTTCATAATAACAGAGATGATAAAATAGTAAACAAGAGACATACGATCGGAATGATCAAATGGATTACACAAATGGCACAAGTAACCAAAAGCTCTACACCAAAGAGTATGTTAGCCCCTTGCTCGGTTCTTGACGCACTTCTTGGTACGGACTTCGTGGAAATTAGTTATACAGTGGAGAATTCAAATGCCTGCAAATAAGCTCTATCTATGTCCAGTTTTACTTTTTGAGTCTTTCTTGTTCAACTTTAACCTTAAATATTTTTATTTATGCTATATAATACTTGATGAAAATTATATCAATAAAAATACATTTAAAACTCAATTCATTCATAGATTTTGCATCAAGTATTATATAACACAAATAAAAGTATTTAAGGTCAAAGTTGAACAAGAAAGACTCCAAAAAGTAAAACTGGACACTTATATGGGACGGAGGTAGTACCTCATCTTATTTTAAGTTTTTGTTTTCACAAATTTGACACCTATATTTTTATTTTTATTTTTGTCTCCACCAAAATTCTCCATCAAATTTATCAAAGTTTGACAAAATAACCTTGATTAATCTATATGTAGGAACTAAATTCAACAGGTTAACAACATCGTCATCATCCATCCAAGGTAACAACCCACCATCCAATGACTCGATTGATATCCTATAATGAGACAATAAAATCTGGCCATTCTTGACACCTAGGTCATCTAAACATACTCATCAAACGAAAACAGGTCATAATCAACCAAATCGTACCAATCTATAACTTAGAATGATATATCCTCCCTGGTGGTGAGGTGAAATCACCACTATGAGTAATTTTTAGCGAGAACAAGTTATGGTTCATTTCTGTGTCAACACACACCCTATGAACAAAAGAAAAAAAATCATCCTAATATGTAAACTAATTCCTGATCATATTGTGCATGCTTTTAACATTATATGTTAGGTCCAGCAACTGACCTAATTGTCTCGGACAAAGATTTAAACATAAAAATAGCACCAGACACTTACTGACATATATCAGTGATAATTCTAACACACTGATGATCAGTGAGCTTGTCTTCCCCTACCTCAGGGGAGAACCTCAATGACATCTTTTTAGAGTTGGTAGAAGAGTTCAACTGAAGATGTGATTTAGTCACTGTTGTAGGCTAGTGATTAAGGTACTTGAGTAGCATCAGGGACACTGAGATCTGATAAATGTCTCTTTATCCCTGATGACCTTATCTCTTATGTTAATGACCACCTTACCAACTACCAATATAACTGTCGTGAAGTTATGGTGATCAACATAACTTCACCAACACTCAGTGATTCAAAGACATAGAGAACCAGTGAAGTTCGGAACTTGGAGTCGTGCAAATCTACCAAGTACTAATCAGCTGATTTGCAGTTAAAGACTCTAGCTCGAGACCAGAGAAACATCGTTTTGGGTAAAGGGTATTACCCCGGTAAATATATAACCAAAAAATGTTAAGTACAAATGGAATGTGGCAGGGGTACGACATTAACCTCAAGCAGGAATACATTGATGATATATCAGTTCCTTGAATCATAACCAGGGAAGTAGGTGAGTCAACAGAGTTTAAATGGGAAAACTCTTGGGAAGATATGTATGTATGTATGTATATATATATATATATATATATATATATATATATATATATATGTGTGTATATATATATATATATATATATATATATATATATGTGTGTGTGTGTGTGTGTGTGTGTTCCTTCCCAAGAATAAGAGAAGCTCATGGGAAACCGGTGATGTCAACTCTGAAAAAATAAAAAGACATCAAGGCTAGATGTCTAGACATGTGCCTATCTATGAACAGTTGGAAAGATCATTATTCCTACATGAAGCAACAGTAATCTCACCGCTATATAAACCCATTCCAACCAACGATGAATGTGGACATTCATAGAGAGTAAAAAGTGAGAATACCTTAGCATAGTTAGAGTGTTAGTATTCTCAACAGACTGAGAAACAAAGCCTTATCTAGCTTGCTTCTCAGTTCCTTAATTTGTCTCTCGTCGGGGATACCGTTTGCAAGTATCCCCGTTGAAAAGCCAACCGAGTGATTAAAGTGTCAAAGTGGGTTCTTGAGTAACCGTTATAATTCTGCTGTATCATGAATCATAAACTCGTTATATGTTCCATGACAAAATGCCACGTGTTTATGTTTATCTTATCAATTCATGAGTTGCTCAAGTTATTCCAAACCAAAAAGTGGTATCAGAGCATGTGGATTATTATCATGATCCAGATCCGTTCTTAAGTGACTACTAATAACTTTTAGTCATTCTTAAATGACGGCTAATAACATTCAACCACCATCCTCTTCATAAACCCTACTATCAAAATCCATTCCAAAACATTCTTGAGTGTATCCTGAAACTAAAACACTCACATTAAGTGTTTTTGTGAGCAGATATGCTCGAACTGCCTAGCCACCATTCTTCAATCCATACCATCTCAGCATCACCAGTGCCTAAGAATACTGGTGAAAACTTCATGTGGACTCTGTCTCATGCAAGTTATGAGTGTGGTAACATCCAAAGATGTAATATGGTTAATCTCAGTAACAACCATATTTGATGCGAAAAATGGTGGATCATTAGAGGTCTAAAAGGGGAGAAAAAGGGGAAGAGGATACGTCGTTAGGAAAGATATGAAGCCTAAGGCATCTAACGAATCTTTCCTCAATGACGTCAAGCAACAAAGGATGAGCATCCATGATGTCTCAACACCTTGTTGTTGCCCAGCTGGAAGCACAAAGGACATGGTTGTGTGTTGGGTGGAAGCTGGCTTATTTGTAACGGGAAAGACTACTTTAGTAGTTCTAAACAATCACCAAATTAGTCAGTGAACTAAATAGTCCCTTGACCAAGCAATCAAGCTCACTCTCTGAGGCAAGATTAGTTGGGTGATCATGGCTGCTAGGTCATGAGGGACTGGATGGATAAGATCAGGTGGTACCCACTACTTTATATGTCTCAAAGACTCTGGCCAGAGTGGTTGCTGGTTCACAAAGCACTGAAGTACAAGATACTGGACTACAAACTAAAGGTTGTAGAACTGAAGAAATCAGGCTCAAGCTCCAGAGTTAATTATACTTCATCAGCATCATTAGAATTAGGAATCTTATAATTCTTTGATGTAATAATCAGTTAGTAAAAATATAGCATCTTTTGCTCTTTTACTACTGATTAAGTTTAGGACACTTGTAAATTCTAGTCTTGAGGAGGTTTATGTAAACAAATCTCTTTTATCATGTAAAACTATGAATAAAAAAGTCTAAACTTCTAAATGATTGAATAGTGAAGACCAGAGAAGACTCACTGACTGCATATTCCTGGCATCAGAAAGCCACTCTTTGAGGACTATTCAAGGAACTTATCACTCCTTGATGTGTCTCAATGTCTATCAACTCTAACTGATAGAACTGCCACTGGAACAAAACGTTCCTTCCTTGAACCATAACAATAAATGTATAAACTCCAAAAACTTTCACTAAAGTTGCAGTTTTTGAGGGGGAGGAAGCATTTATGAGAATCTACGATAGCCATGACTCAAGAAGTGAATCTAGTGTACAAATCATCAGAGACTGAGTTCACACAAAATCAAAGTTATAAAGGCTGAAGTGGAACAAGCACCTGGGAACATGACCCAGTGTATACAACAAGACATGGTTCAAGAGACCCTGAGATATAATGCTAAGGAGACCCTGAGATAAATGCTCAGGAGACCTGAACAAATTTTTTATTATTCAAGAAATGCGCCAAATCCAAAGTGATACCCTGATAGAGAAGATTCAGGAGGCCCTAAGGTAAAACTTAGGAGACCCTGAGCAAAATGCTCAGAGACCCTGAATAAAAATTATTTAGGAGGTCATCATCAAAAGAAGAAACTTCACTATCCAAAAGAAAGAGATTAAACAGAGTGAAGACTAAAACGAAGTAACGATGGTGACTAGATGAAGACAAATAGCCTAGATCTTCGTCTTCAACAAAAGTTATCGAAGATTGAAAGCTTAAAAACGACAGGGTTTACTTTAGAACATTCTTGTAAATCAGTATAAAAAGAAGCCGTTATGCTCACTTATAACTAATACATTCCAACAAATAGTGTCTCATAGAAATAAAAACAACTGTCGTACACTATACCTTTTGTAAATCAGTGGATAAGAAGAAGCCGTTATGCTCACTTATCCCTGATAAACCCCATCTATCTTTATGGTTAAACAGGGGGAGATTGTTAGGTCCAGCAACTGACCTAATTGTCTCGGATAAAGATTTGAACATAAAAATAGCACCAGACACTCACTAACAAATATCAGTGATAATTCTAACACACTAATGATCAGTGAGCTTGTCTTCCCCCTGCCTCAGTAGAGAACCTCAATGGCATCTTTTTAGAGTTGGTAGAAGAAGCAAACTGAAGATGCGCTTTAGTCACTGTTGCAGGCCAGTGATTAAGGTACTTGAATAGCATCAGGGATACTGAGATCTGACAAATGTCTCTTTATCCTTGATGACCTTATCTCTCATGTCAATGACCACCTCACCAACTACCAATATAATTGTCGTGAAGTTATGGTGATCAACATAACTTCACCAACATTCAGTAATTCAGAGACATGGAGAACCAGTGAAGTTCAGAATCTGGAGTCGTGCAAATCTACCAAGTACTAATAAGCTGATTTGCACTTAAAAACTCTAGCTCAAGACCAGAGGAACATCAAGGCAGGAATACCTTGATGATATATCAGTTGCCTGAATCAAGACCAAGGAAGTAGGTGAGTCAACAGAGTTTAAGCGGGAAAACTCTTGGGAAGATAAATATATGTTCCTTCCTAAGAACAAAAGAAGCTCATGGGAAATCGATGCTGTCAACTTTGAAAAACCAAAAAGACACCAAGGCTAGATGTCTAGGCACATGCCTATCTATGAACAGTTGGCAAGATCACTATTCCCACGTGAAGCAACAGTTATCTCACCACTATATAAACCCATTCCAACCAACGATGAATGTGCGCATTCATAGAGAGTAAGAAGTGAGAATACCTTAGCATAGTTAGAGTGTTAGTATTCTCAACACACTGAGAACACAAAGCCTTATCTAGCTTGCTTTTCAGTGTTCCTTAATTTGTCTCTCATCGGGGATACCGATTGCAAATATCCCCGTTGAAAAGCCAACCAAGTTATTAGAGTGTCAAAGTGGGTTCTTGAGTAACCGTTGTAATTCCGTTGTATCATGAATCATAAACTCGTTATATGTTCCATGTCAAAACGCCATGTGTTTATGTTTATTTTATCAATTCATGAGTTGCTCAAGTTATTCTGAACCAACATTATATTGAACTAAAAAATCAGTACAATTAACAATAACCAAACTTACCGTAAACTTTATCAAGATCATAGATTGGGGAAGATCAAGCTCGGTTTTTCCAAAACAGCGGAGCCATCACTGTCAATTTTTAGTTGATTTCGAAGTGGTTTTAATAAGTTTAGGGAAGAAAAATGAAATTGAAACTTTGAACATAAGGGTTTATTGGGTTAAGTGATAATCAATGTGTGTGATGATGATTTAGGTGGAATAGTGAAATGACAATACTACGCTCATGGACGAGACAACTTAACGAGAAAACTAACGCGAGTTAGTGTACAGTGCCTCTCGGTGGCTGTTTTGCAAAAATGTAAACATTAGTTTTTTTTTTTTTTCTTTTTTCTTTTTTTTTTAATTATTTGCAACAAATTTTGTCTCAGAGTATTCCTTGCGTTTTCAGAAAATATTAGGGACAAAATTTGCAATTTACGCTATTAAAAACATGAAAACTTATAAGTTTACACTTAATTTCATATAAAAAATTTAATTATAATTATCCTCTTATTTTAAGTTTTTATTTTCACAAATTTGACATTTATATTTTTTATATTTTTTGTCTTTACGAAAATTCTTCACCAAAATGTGTCAAAATAGAGCAACCTGATTGGATATATATATATATATATATATATATATATATATATATATATATATATATATATATATATATATATATATATATATATATATATACTAGTTGTCATGGCCCGCTTAATAGGCGGGCATGTTTTGTGAGCCCGTTGGGCATATAAGTCCGCCCTAAAGGGCGGACACGACTTATACTTATCGTTGGCATATTTCACCATAGCGAAAGAAGGATGGAAAAAAGGCTTGGTATGTGTACATTTTAAAAGAAAAAGGGTCGTACATAAAAACTTTTAGGTTTACTTGCCTTCACCTGTAGGATGTCGGCAGCGGATATTTACATATGTGCCACCTAAAGGCCGGTCACTTAAATGAACATTAAGATTTATAGAACAACTAAAATACAAAGTAAATTTATGTATATCTACTTCAAAGTTTAATCTCAATGACACACTGTGCACGTCTATTTAGTACTCATATTACATGCAATTTATTCTAAATAAATAACTGAAACTTTATCTTGTGTCGAAACAGGTCTTCAATGTTAGATCTTCTAACTTCAATCATCTTTGTCACCAAGTCGCTATCATTTCAACCATTGCTATCTACACAAATAGGTATCTTGCGAATCAATATTGTGGATGTAGATGAACCTTCAAGATTAAGGAAAGGTCATAGTAAATACTGAGATATGGTTATTAAGAAATAAAAACCTTGCACTGAAATTCAGTCACAAACATAACCTTCATAAGACTATACATTATAACCTATAAAATTCACATAATACTTGTAGTGATTGTTTTACACTTTCACACAAGGTCGTTCTAATGCTTCCATGACTTCACTGAAACAATTGTTAAAAAGAAAATAAGATCATTGTATCAATTTCATTGAAGCAACATTATAAAAAAAAATTAATATAGACAAAATCATGACCAATATATGAGAAGTTACAACATTACTGTGACTTCTACTTGTACACATTATGAGATAACATTGGAAATCTCCTCGCATAGCCGCATTTCATAACTCATTATTAGCAATAAAATAACGTGAGAAAAACTTACGTGCTTATGAGCCAAAGATCTTCTCCTTCAGCATGGTCACTTACAGCATAGCCAAATGCTGAAAGTTAACCAGCCATCTACTCACTGTCACTCTGCCAACACAAACAATAGCAAAAAACGATTAACTTTCAGTAGTAATATATATTCTTTGTGAAAAAATAGTGGCATAACAATAATAATAGAAGCTTAAAAAAAGTAGTAGATTTGATTTGAAAACTTTTTTTTGAATATGGCCCGACGTATAGCCAAATATACTAATCCACCCACCGCCACACAGAATCAAACCACTTAAACCAAATGCCAAATGATTATGGGTGAGATATTTTTCTGTAATGAATTCCTTTGGGTACTTTAGGACCTATTGTACAATATATGACAACCTTGGTAGCTTTTCCCCTAATATATAGTCAACCTGAAACATGCATAGATGTTTTTTAGTTTCTTTGTCATGAAATGTAAACAATATGACCTTTTGCAAATCAAATAAGCTGTTTTGAATAAGTAACTATTTTATAAAATCTTTTCGTCAAATAACAATAAGCGAATAAAAAGTTTTAAAGGGATAACTTGAATTTCTTATTTAAGTATTTATCTGCTTACTTTCTAAGTAAATAAGCATTTTTTAGTGTTTGAGCAAAGCGTCTTGTGGTAAAGTTTGGTTAAGCAGGCAAGCACTATGAATAAGCAATCAAAAACACCACCTAAAAAGGTAAGATTAAAGAAAGGCGATAATTATACCTATTTTCTTGCAAGGTTGATTAGGTATTTGGGGTC
The DNA here is from genome assembly GCA_030686995.1 of Artemisia argyi. Lineage (NCBI taxonomy): Eukaryota > Viridiplantae > Streptophyta > Magnoliopsida > Asterales > Asteraceae > Artemisia > Artemisia argyi. The sequence goes on from JARVZY010005760.1 coordinate 18,880, forward strand.
ACTAAGATGTTGCCACAATCAAAGGTGCTTTTCGCGGATTTAATGTATTTGGCATAGGTGGTTAACAAGTTGGATATTGCCGCTACGTATTGGAGATTGTTATCAGGTAGTATACACATTAGACCTCTTGCAACAACATTAGAGATAGTTAAGGTGCTTTTAATATATTCAAATATTTAAGTGACCAGCGGTTAAAAAAAAGGCGTTAAGTGACCAACTTGTAGATACTCGTTGAATTACGTTGTTGTAACCGCAATTTGGTGGAGTGTTCTTTGATAGTAGGACGTAAACCCTGAAAATGGAGTAACATTGTGTTAAATTTCATACTTCTACAGTTCTAGAAACTGAAACATTGTTTTGGGTATATTGTCATGTTAAGATGCTGGAATAAGTTACCCAAACATCCCCTAACTAAACACAATATTTAGAGTGGTTGGAATGAGCATGTTAAGGTTTATTAGCTGCTAAAATAAGTTATACAAAAAACCTTTAATAACAACATGTGAAGGTTAAAATATCTGCTGAAATAGGCTATTTAAACTACAACCACTATTTAGACAAAAAAATAAGAAGAACGTAACATGTTTTTAAGTCCGTCAAGATTGAGATGGAATGGTGACTTACCTGCCATTCTTTTCCGCTTTGATTATTTTCATAAGCCATTAAGAAAGGTACTTATTTTTCAAGAGCATCCCAAAGAGGTATGGGAGGTTTTTCTACAATCTCAGGATTAGAACCGAAATCAACCATTAAGTACTCTGGTTACAGCAGCCAAAATTAAATAGTAAATACATTAAATATGTTACATGGAGGTAAAAATTTCGATTCATCGACTTAAATAAAGTATCATGTCCATGAAGGCTGGCATAGATTATGAAGATCAGTTTGTGGTGGCTTCATTAAAATGTCATTCATGTTAACTTTTTTCGGTTCGTCTGTTGTGGATAATACGTCACCAACACTTTTAGCATCCTGATTTGGTTATGCTAAAATTGAGAAAGAATCTACTTGATGTTGAGAAACAGCTTCTTGAACTTGGGAACTGGCCACCGGTTGTTCAGTATGAGGCTACTGAGACTCTAATTTTGAAGCAGCAGTGTATACAACTACTTGAAGTAGACCGATCACCTGCACGGTATAATAGTAAATGTTAAACCCACACAGCCAAGTATTGTAAAGTTTAGCATTACTGTAACATTTCAATATCATTGTTTCATTGCATTAGTTACTAATTTATGCTGATTGACTTATCATTGTAGAAAGCTTAGATGCTAACTAACAGCAAGTCTTGGTCATTTTTTTTATTAGGTACTCCAATTGTAAGGAGTTTAAACAAAATCCATTCAACTAATAACAATAACATTTAGAATTAACTGTGTGCGCAAATGCAAATCTAAACCTATAATAATAGCATTTCAAGGCTAAGTTTGCGCGATAACAGCATGAATTCAAACTATTTGTATTCGTGCACACACAAATAAGTATATAAAATATAAGAAAGGGGCCTTGCAGTCACACAGATCATGTATTTGACGGTTCATATGGTAATCAAAGTTGCAGAAGAAAGTCACCTTTCACCAGGAAATAGCGGGACAAAGTGAAAAGTTCAGCGAGTATTGCACCGACACCCCACATATCTGCGACCAGTTTTTATTTATCATTACAAAGAGAAAAAATAAATGCTAATTTCAGTTCACAATTCTTTTTTTTATTATTTTTTTAAATCCACTTTAGACACGCACAAATGCAGTAGAAACTGAAATCTAACTTATTGCTACTTATTGAGCCTCTCATTACCCAAATATATATATATATATATATATATATATATATATATATATATATATATATATATATATATATATATATATATATATATATATTATATATAACAGGAGGCGTTACACGTAGATAATGCCACATAAACGCCACCTCATTGCCCAGTAATTCATTATCAGCCATGTCATCAGTCATTATCGCCATGTAATCAATTTTGTAAATTTATTTTATTTGCATTTTCCATGTCATCACAAATTATTGCATTTTCCATGTCATCACAAATTAATGCGACATAAGTAGTATTATTTTCGAAATAATGTTGGCAATCATGTAATCAATTTTGTAAATTTATTTTATTTGTATTTTCCATGTCATCACAAATTAATGCCAGTAGTATTATTTTTGAAATAATATTGGCAATGTTTAGAAGACTTAAAATTCGGGATTATTTTAAAAAATTGTCCATTGCAGGACTTGAACCTTGGATGGTAGGCTCAAATAAACAAACACCTCAACCATTAGAGCATTACAACACTTGTGATGTAATTTGCAAGTCATAATTAATAATGCATAAATCAATAAGGTTGGAAATTATTTTGACAAAACCTTCACAACATGATCACGTATCAGTAGGATATCCAAAACCCTAAATCGACAAAAACCCACACAATTCATTGTCGCCATCTATCTTCTAAAACACCCTAACTCAAATGTATGTTATTCTACAAAGGAATTTAGATTTTGCTTATTAATCATATTCTCTAATACATCTCTCTTTCTTCCAAAATCTTTTTAGGGTTTTAAGAATGACTGCCATGATTGAAGTGCTTATGATCATTTATATATGTTCCAGTGAAGATAATTGGAACATCTACTGAGGTAACTTTATGTTCTATAGTTGTACTATCCCCAGGTCATGCCCTTTCCATCATTGCATCTGCAGAAGGTATATTTTTAATATCAAGAAATTTAAAATTCACTGTTGAAGTCTATATATGTATTATGAGATGGTTTTAGGCTATAGTATTTTGAAGTGGTTTTGGTAAAGTTGTACTTAACATGTTATCATGGTTTTACAGTAACAAGCTGCTAAACAAGCGTGAAAAACTGAATAAATTACTAAAAAAACTACATGTTTCAATCTACGCACTTCATTAGATATGTTCTCCACTTAATGATAATTATCAGTAATGTAGTTATGCTAACAAAGTTCTAAACAAGATGCTCATGAGGAATCGAGAGTTGTAACTAAGGCTGCTGCTATGAAAGGTAATCTTAGATTCTTTCTCTTATTTAGTCCCAGATCTTTTTCTTTGTAGCATCACTGCCATTAATACACATATATTCAAATAAGGTGTTGTGGGCTTCACACTTGGAACAATGTTAACTTGAGATACATATTAGTCAAAGAAGCAATTTTGAATACCAGTTTTTGGATATTTTTTTATAACATGCGAACGTAAGATACAAGCTTCTTTATTTGGTTTATATTAATTTAATAGTTACATGTCTTTTACCATGTAGCAATCAAGCAACGTATAGAGAAAGATGTAGACGAAGTTGGAAAATTAACAAATATGCTGTCGAACTCTTTCTTAAGAAGAGGAAAGAATTGTTAGGAATTTTAAACAACGATTCTAAAGTACCATTGTTCAGTGCTTATCGCAAAACACAGGTCAATACTTTTTAATATCTGATGGAAGCCACTCAAAACGGCCTGTCATCTTCCTTCATATCTTGATGAACTAGGTGTCAAGCTTCTCAACAAAGCTATTTCCATGAAACAGTATGGTGAGTAGTTAATATATCGCTTACTTCTACTGCAGTCTATCCTCAGTCATTGGTGCAACCGAACAAGACAGCGAGTGAGTATACATACTTTCCTTTTAATTAGTGTGCACGAGTACTGGACATATAATATTTTTTTGGTGCCCATTTTATTCTTATAGATGTTTAATTGTGTCTATTATTTAATTTTTTACCGTTGCACTTTCGTTCAATGTATTATGCTTTTACATAATGTACTTACGGTAGATATTTGTTCCTGTAACATTTGCGACAGCATTGCAGGATGCTCAGTAAACTCTTTGTATGTTTCATTTATTTTTTATTTTTTTGGGTACAAATTTTTGCTTCTAATTTATACAGTGGTCAATTGTTAAATGTATGCCGGTATGTGTTGCAGGTTCAGCCGGTCCATCACACGTATTTAATAATAATAACAGTTGCGCATCTGTAAATGGGCTACGGCTTCACACGATTCAAAAGCACACTACTTCTGCTGCAATCTATCCTCAGTCATTGGTGCAACTGAACAAGACAGCGGGTGAGTATACATACTTTCCCTTTAGTTAGTGTGCACGAGTACTTGACATATAGCATTTTTTTGGTGCCCATCCAAGATGACAGACTAGGAAAGGTTCTAAAAAGTAGCAATTCTGTTGCACAGTAGAGGTGGTAAATTTGAAATTTCTGTATTTTCAACATCAGACAAGTACAAAAGCTCTCTTAACAAGTTCTCTAAAAAAGATAAGCCAAATTAGATTCTGTTTTAGGTCATGCAAAGCTGTGAAGGTGAATTGAAGATTAGGTTTTGTTTGCTGTGGGAACCGATTTTACACAAAGTTGGAAAGTGAATAAGTTAGGACAGCTTATGTTTGTAACTCATGGTGTGATTTCAATAAAATGGTGATACAAAAGTCATACAACATGACTGTGAATGGGTCTATTTAGGTCTCACTTACCACTTTCGGATTCTGGGTTAAAGAAAACAGGGTATAATCGGGGTCTAATCATGGAGCATCAAGTTGAGTCAAGATCAGAGCTTGGATATGTAACTAATACGGATTAGCGAGTACTGGTGAATCAGCTAGGTTATACCTATCAGAGGGAGTAGTAACATGGGTTTGGGCTAACCAAAATTTGTAGTGAATGACACTCTCATCATAGTTGCAAACAGATTCTTAACCAAAACCCTAATATAAAACCTCAACCAAAAACTATACCCTTAAACCACCTCCTAAACCCTCAAGACTGATAAAAAGGGTCAGAAAAATCACAAAGTGAGTTCTCACCTTTTGATCTTGAACCTGAAAACATACACCATAACATGACAACTATTCTTTAAACACATTCCCAACAACTCAACCTCTTAACAACAGGTGTGAACACCTACCCCTGAACTCCCCAAAGCCCGATGACATCAAACCCAAACCCATAAACATAGCCTCATAAGCTAACCTTAATCATAACCATAACCTACAACCTACAACATTGCCCATAAATCAGGCAAGAAGGGTAATTTGTAGAGGGGTAATGAAGGGTGATGTTGAGCCTTTCAAGTGATATCGATCACTCATTGATACAGGGGTTTGGAAAGGATCAGGGGTGGCTGATCAAAGATGGTTATAAGTGATCACCAGTAGTAAGTACTTAAAAGTTAAGCTAGGTTCAGGTTTATAAAATTAGTAAACCACGTTCAAAATGCACACCTAAACACAATGCAGATCTTCGTATGAGCTTACAAGTAAGATGGGGGTGTGTGGAATTACCTATTCTTTCATTATACTACATATCAGCGTACAAGAATATTTGCCCATGAGCCTTATTTTCTCATGAACTTGCAGCAATTGTTGGGACAGTGGGTTCCGGGAAATCATCTCTTTTGGCATCAGTTATCGTAGAAATGTACAAAATCTCCGGAAAGGTACCATTAATCTCAATAACATATCATTGCTACCCAAAAACTTCAGGGGAACATGTTGTAAACTATGTAGTTGATGTTATAACAGGTGAGGGTTTGTGGGACCACTGCATACGTTGTACAAACAGCATGGATTCAAACTAGAACAATTCAGAAAAACATCTATCTTCTTGATGATGTCTTCAGTGCAGTTGATGCTCACACCGGTTCACAACTATTTAAGGTAATCACAGTAGGATTAAAGTGTATGCATTTGTTTTATGATTCAAGTCTTACAGTTCTCTTCTTCTGTTATTGCAGGAGTATGTGAGGTTCGTGATGCTTTTATACACTTAGTTTGGCTAAAATGTGAATAAAATAATCACTTTCAAACTCACATCTAAACCCCTCAATAGACATGTCATAAATAGCAGTTTTTTAAGTATGGAAGTGCTGAGCAGAAAAGGGAACTCGGGAACCAGCTTGAAGGTCAAATATTGCCTTTAAGTCTGCAGATGTGCCGTTGCTGTGTAATCCAAAAGGTATGCTTTAGTTATGTTTTTATTTTAGATTTAAAACCTGTTATTCAAGAGAATACTTTTTTTATTGATCCTACTGAGCTAAATTTCTCATAGGGCCCTTGATGCCATTGATCTAGAACAAAATGTGAGTTGGATGGATATGTTTTAAAGTGTGTACGTAATAAGAACGAAATACATGGATACAAAATTGTATAGAAAGTATTCCAACCAAAACATCAAGTTCATGATATCATCTTTTCATCCATATGGTTGCTGTGTTCGAATACGTGCCACAAACCTATAAGTGTTTGGATGTATACAAAATTCTGCAAAAGACAAAACTGATTATCCAAAGGCAAAATTTTTGAACAGCTTATCTGTTCTTATTATACAATAATGGATGATGAATGTCACTACATAAGCAAATACCCCCAAGTGCTTTTAGAAACGAATTTCCGTTAATTATATCTTTTTGCAATATTTCTGTTTTTGCTTAATTGCACATAACATCGTTAAAGTTGTTTCACTCTTAGTACCAGTATAAGTGAGAAGCAGGTGGATTAGGTAATGGGTCTATATATATTTTTTTTGCTCAATTCAACTACTGCTATGCTTGGACCACGAACATGGATTGGAGGAATCTTTAACCACACAGGTCCCAAGTGTTCTGGAAGTAACAAACACGTTGATAATAAATTAACTCCTAATCAGGTACTACAAACCTTAGAAATGGATTAATGCTTTCGGTTTACGTGAACTTTGTTTCACTTACCATTTTGCATCTAACTATGTTTATGAAAACCTGACACAAATAACTAATATTTTTCAGCATTTTTTTATTTGTTTTTTAAAGGTGATGCAGGTTTACTAATGATTTCACCAGTCTGGGTAGCTATGAGGAATTGGAAGAGGTTCTGAGACAAGAGAGTTCTGAACTCATAGAGTTCAAAATCAAGGACTTGACGGGTTTAGTAAGTACATCTTTTCCTCCCGGCCTCCTACTTTATTTGCTACTAAAACACTGCTGTAAATATAGAATTATGCGCGGAATTTAAAATTTTGTGTGCTCTCAATGGACTTTTTTCAAGTCTAATAAATTAGTCAAAGCCGCACAAAAATTGACTTTCCTGAATCCCTATTTATATAGTCTGCTTCATAATGAAAAATTATTTAGTCACTGCTTTTGTGTTGTTTCTTAAATATTAGAATGTTGAGACGGAAGCTTATGATTTTCTTTCAGGTTGCAAGGATCATGTCGTTTGTCTTCTTTTTCTACCACGTATATAACCACATTCATCAGGTAAGCTATATGAATTGTGTGCACGTGTGTATGTGTAAAGATACATAATGAAGAAAATACTAAAGTAAATTGGCGCTTTTTAGCCTCCAACACTGAATTTATAAAGGGTCTTTGGGGATTGCTTACTTGCTTATTTTTTTAAAACAGATAACAATAGTTGATTGTTTGCACAGAACTGCTTTACTTTAGAGCAAATAAGTTCTTACAAACCAGGTTTCACAAAATAATTCGAATATATGTTTTTTGAAGGTGACGCAAGTTTACACAACTGCCATTTACGGGTTGCAAATGATTTCCCCAGTCTTGGTAGCTATGAGGAACAAGAAGAGGGTCTCATGGAGTTCGAAATCAAGGACTTGGCGGGTGCAGTAAGCATATCTTTTCTTCTCGGCATCCTATTTTATTTGCTACTAAAACGATGCTGTATATATAGAATTATGGGTGGAATTTAATTTTTTGTGTGCTCTCATTAGTAATTAATGGGACATAATGGGACATCATATTAGTTATAGCACATCTTTTCCTCTTACTGTCATTCAACATAACTTCCATGTATTGTTCTCTTTGGACTTGAATTTTACGTGTCATTTTAATAATTATCAGCTCTGCTATGATTTCTTAAAACTTCTCTATCTACCAATGTAACTAATTCATGAGATGCAAGCAGGGTGTTTGGGAATGCTATCTGTTTCAATTTATTTTTTTGGTGTGGTTGACTAATATGATGTATGTATACTTTTGAAGTAATAAGGGGGTGTTTTGTATTATGATTTCCTATCCTCCGCTCTCCTCTCTGTTTGTTATTTAAATACCAGAATATGGATAAGAGCCGACTGATGTAGCCAATCGGGACCCAACCAAAAGCTACACCTTTTTAAAATTATAGATGGAGTAATCGCAAAGAAAATTTTTGGGATAATCATGTATTATAATTTAGACGCTGGAGCATTATGACGTGTTCACAGCTGTTATATTTACTTATTTCGGATGATGAAGTATTCTAAAGAAACTCATGAGATAAGTGGTTACAAAGTTTATGTTGAACCACATGGAGAGTCAGTTTAAGTACTGTTTTTTTAAATCACTTTGGCTGATTGCATTCAACAGAACTTCAGGATAATCACAAGCTTATCGCCTTGAAGAAGTTGGATTTATTTCCAGCAAGCTTTCAAGATACGACATGGATCCTTCGGATCAAGATGAGAGTTCACTGAACTTCTGTCCCGAAAGGTGAATTTCCACCACTAATAGGTTAAAACGTATCGGAGAGTAGTAACATGTTAAACTATCTGTCATGTTCTTTTTAGCTCAACTAATTATCTTATTCTTTTGACCCATTAACAATTAGCTATAGCCAATTAGACCGCTTGAAGTGGCAACCAAACACCACCTCACAGCAGCTATCCAAAGTCCAAACACACCATTACAGCAACCATCCAATCACAAACTTACATCAGCAATCCCAACACCCCCTGAAAATAACAAAACAACCGCTTAGTAGCCATCCAAACACCCCCTAACATCAAGAAAACAAAAACCTTAAAGCAGCCATCCAAACACCCCATGACAACATCATTTGGTGTTTCTGAAGAACAAGGTGAATCCTTGAGATGAAGTGACAACAACCTCGGCTAAATTCGTTGAAAATGAATATACTGTGTCGGAGAGGCTAAGGTTGCGTCTAAAGGAAATTCTATACGACAGAATCCACTAAGCTGGAAAAGAGAAAAAAAAATTCAAAGTAAACACCTTATGATAACAATTTTGTACCCTTTAAGTCTAGATGACCAGATCGCTATGCTAAATTAGCCGTGCATGTATCACATATGATATTAGACTAAATGAGGTTTATTTTTGGGAATAGAATTCTATTCATGATGTTACTTTGCATGTAAGCGTTTGTTGCTTCTTTTAGGTACATTCGATGCTAAGTATGCAAAATTATATGTTTTAATAGTTGCTATTGTAATTGCAGGCGGAGAACACCCTTGATCAAATAAATTGGATAAAAAAGATAACACGGGTTATTGCTTTATGTTAGTGAACATTAATATTTTGTGTGTCATGTTAACAATCATTAAATAATGTAGCAAATTGTTGTTTATTTATGTATAACTTTTATGCTACGTACTCGAAGTCTTTTTGCCTTGATTATAGACTGTTATTTACCATTAAGGTGAGTATTCTAGCCTTATACTTTTCTTTATTTTGTGCGAAGCATATGGCATAAAAATTTCACATTTGATAAACAAATCCACCAAAGGTTTCTAATATTCTCTCTTTTTTATTGATTTTTTTTAATCATTTTGTGGAATTAAAATCCTACTAGCCAATATATTAGAGGCGTTGTCTAAGATTGGGTTGTTTCTTAAAAGGCATGTGAAGTTTTATTTGACACTTGAACAAAAAACATATACACTTTCTAATGGCGTATAACTTATCA
>JARVZY010005761.1:0-28594 GCA_030686995.1 Artemisia argyi
TATTTTCATTTCTTTTATTTTATTTTGATTGCATCTTTAGTTATTGGGTTAGTTGACTAGCAACTAATTCTGCCCACTCTGCCAAAACCTGAGATTTTATTTGCTTTTGTAAAATATAAAATACAAAAAGAATCATCTATCACCCCTAGACTTAATTTAGGAGGCTTTCTAATCCTAACGACACTATTCCTAAGCTGAACGATCAATCTCCCGGTACTTGTCACTATACTATACTACAACGATCAGGTACACTGCCTGGTGGGGGTTGTAAGCTTCTCGAGATCCCTCGAGAGGTAAAGCCTGGTGCGATTCCCACGTATCACACCGTTAGTCCTTTTATACGTTTTTGTCTGTTTTTATACGATTTCGCCCATTTTCATAGGTTTTCATCCATTTTTCTTAAGTGTTTGTCTGTTTTCTTATGTTTTTTTCCGTTTTCATACGTTTTCACCCAGTTTCTTACATTATCATCCGTTTTTCTTACTTTTTTGTCCATTTTTCTTACGTTTTTCCGGTTTTCATACGTTTTTCCAGTTTTCATATGTTTTTGTCTGTTTTTATACGTTTTTGTCAATTTTAATACGTTTTCATCCGTTTTTCTTACGTTTTTGTCTGTTTTTCTTACGTTTTTTCCGTTTACATACTTTTTTTTTCCGTTTTTATACGTTTTAACCCGTTTTCTTACATTTTCATCCATTTTTATATGTTTGTATCCGTTTTTGTCCATTTTTATACGTTTTTCTTACGTTTTTTCCTTTTACATACGTTTTTCTTATAATTTGGTATATAAATTTTTGTTTTCTAATAATTCTTTTTCTTATAATTTTTTTTCCTAATAATTTGGTTTTCTTATAATTTTTTTTCTTATAATTTTTAAAGATATTTAGGGAAAAAATTATAAGAAAACCAAATTTAAACGTAAGAAAACAGACAAAAATGTAAGAAACTAGGCAAAAACGTAAGAAAAACGGAGGAAAATGTAACAAAATTGGTAAAAACGTATGAAAACGGAAAAAAATGTAAGAAAAACAGACAAACATGTAAAAAATGGGTGAAAACGTATAAAAACGGATGAAAACGTATACAAACAGACAAAAACGTATGATAATTGGAAAAACGTATGAAAACTGGAAAAACGTAAAAAAAACGGACAAAAATGAAAGAAAACGGATGAAAATGTAATACTTCATCCGTCTCAAAATAATTGTCCCCCGACAAAAAACATACAGTTTAAGATAAATATAATTATTACTGCTTTCCCTCTGTTTATTTTTGCAGAATGACAGTTTTATTTTTCAAGTTTGTAATATTAATTTCAACCAAGGCTAATATTGTAAACTCGATGCAACTTTTCTATCTATAATTAGTAGTGAACAATTAAATTGATACTTAAAAAAAAAAAAAAAAAAAAAAAACGTGCACTATTAATTTGAGATGGAAGGAGTTGTAACTTACAAATAGTTAATTACCGCCGCAACACGCGAGATTAATATATAATGTTCTAGCATAATGGTAAGCCCCATCACTCTTAAATGCAATTTCTTACGTTCAAATCTTGAGGTGTGCAATTCGACAATTATTTTTACACTTAATTTCTTTACAAGAGTAACCCTTTACCAAATAAAAAAGAAAAAAAAAAATGAGCGATGAAAATTCACGTTATTAGAAAAGAAAAAAAAAAAAAAAAAAAAAAAAAAAAGAAAAAAAAAAAAAAAACCGGCAAGTAGTAAAAGTTGATAATATCACATGTAGACACAATTACACAAATACAAAATGAAACAGTTACAAAGTTATAGTTTATTGTGTAACTTAAACCCTTATTTAAAGAAACAAACATGATAACAACGAACATCTCAACTTAATGATTCACTGAAGGCGTAAACATATTGATTGGAGAAGCAATAGTGAACCCACCATCAACCAACAAATTATGTCCACTAATGTACTTAGCATCATCGCTCACCAGAAAAAGAGCGGCATTAGCAACAACGTCAGTTGTTAGTGTAACGCCCTTAAGGTTCGCAGTTGAACTGATTAAATTCTCAAAATCCTCCCTCTTATTAATGTAATAATTACTTGTGATCATGGGTGTGAACATTCCATGTGGTGACAAACTGTTTACTCGAATGCCATACTGTCCTAACTCTACTGCGAGATTCCTGGTCAGGCCCACTATGGCATGCTTTGAAGCAGAATAAGCATGCGAGGACATACCACTGAGTTGTGAAGCAACGCTAGACGTTGATACTATACAACCCGTTCGTCTTGGAACCATAACCCTAGCAGCATGTTTCATGCCTAGAAAGACACCTGTGACGTTAACATTAAGTACTTGCTCAAAGTTAATTTTTTCATTGTCGAGAATGTTTGGCTTGTAAGGATCTACTAACGCTGCATTATTGAACATGATGTCGAGTTTTCCATAAGTGGAAATAGCAACATCTACAACATTCTTAACATCATCTTCATTGCTTACATCACAATGAACATATATCGAGTTTGACGAGCCTATCGCCTCACAAACCGCTTGTCCAAGCTCGTCTTTGATGTCTGCGATGATGATTTTTGCTCCATGCTCAGCAAAGAGCTTTGCAATAGACTCGCCAAGACCGCCTGCTGCTCCAGTTATCAGTGCGACCTTGCCTTCTAGCCTACACCAAGGTTACAGAAAAAAGATAAAGTTGTAAACAATTATAGTGGTTGGAAAATATCATGTTTAACTCACTGTACTTTCCTATTGTGAACCGTAAGAACATTAATGTTTTTCTAAGACTAGCAAACTGGTCACTAATTTATGAGAGACTAAATTACATGCATGCATGGTCTCCGTTGGTCTACCCAATTGAGCTAGTGGTACGGTCGTCTCTCAGATTTTCAAGTTTCATTTAAAATTCATAACGTTCTTGGGCCACCCTTATTGACTTCCATGAATATGGATATATATATTAGATTAGCATATTACGAAATATACTCTAAAGACGAGTAATGTATTATAAAGTATTAAAACATATTTGTAAGAGAAAAGCATTTTAATTATATGAATCATAAGACTAATTATTCAATATTTCAATATATTAATCTATGTATACAAAAACACTCAAATAAGGCGTAAGGAGAGCAAACTAACCTTTTTGTGGCGGTTGTCATTGTTTCTAAAAGAAAAAGAGAGGTGGTTGGGATCAAACAAATATGAAACATGCGAGTTATATATAGGGGATATTGAGCTTTACATTTTTGACATTTCTTTACCATATTTTAGAGATTTATTTATTTTGTCAATTTATGAAAAAGTGTAACTGCGCTGCAGTTTGATAATTGTAATGCACTAATTTTGATGAAGCAATGTTTATAACTGCAATGCACCTTTACAAGATTTCAATTACTGCATCTTATTTAAGAAGCATCAGATACTTTTTACACTTTTATAATAAGAGATTTTTTAGAATAACTCCACCATATATATATATATATATATATATATATATATATATATATATATAATGGGAAGGGATCAGGTACGTTTTTGGCTTGAGTACTTTCTCATCCATTTTCATAAGTTTTCATTCGTTTTCATACGTTCTCATCCATTTTTATACATTTCCATTCGTTTCCGTCTTTTTTCATACACTTTTGTCTGTTTTCATACGTTTTTATCCGTTTTTGTCTGTTTTTATACGTTTTCATACGTTTTCATCCGTTTTTGTATGTTTTCGTCCGTTTTGATACGTTTCCATTCATTTCCGTCCGTTTTCATACATTTTCGTCTATTTTCATATGTTTATATATGTTTTCGTAAGTTTCCATACATTTTCATCCGTTTTCACACGCTTCGTCCGTTTTCATACGTTTTCATATGTTTTCGTCAATTTTCTTATGTTTTCGTATGTTTTCATCCGTTTTCATATGATTTTTTCCGTTTTCGTGTGTTTTTATACATTTACATCCGTTTTCATACATTTTCATCCGTTTTCACATGTTTTTGTATATTAACTATATGTATAACAAAGCACAATGGACCAGGTTCCAAAGCTTCAGTTTTTTAATATTTAATATTTAATATTCATTTATTCTATATTGCCTCTATATATACAACGTTCCTATTGGTTCTTGTCTGCCTTCACACCATGACTCACATGGATTCACACACACATGATCAAAGCCCATAAAATAATAAAAAAAATCATAAAAATAGAATTTCTTAAAACAATCCTATTGGGTTCTTGGCTGCCTTCACACCATAACTCCCATGGACTCACACACACAATATTAAAACAATGCATTTATAAAAAAAAAATAACATTTAAAAAACACACCCTGAACTTTTTAATATTTACTACTTTCATATAGAACAAATTTTATTTACCAAATATTTAATAAATATCTTGCGGTTTCTTAAATAAAAAAATTACTACCTAGGTCTATCGATAACGAACAAAACACAAGTACATTTATATATATATATATATATATATATATAAAAAGTTTAAGTTTAATATATGTATACTTTTTAAATTAAAAAACTTTCAACATGTACCCTTAACATATCAAATAACTTTAAAATTATCCTAAAATCTCACTGTAGCGCGGTGGGAGCCTTCTACTTCTATATAACAAATCTCGATGGACCAAACTCCAACACCTATTAAATAATACTATTTGTGAACGACATATAAAAATATTTTTTATTCCAACGCTAGCAAAGTAATTTTAGTAACGTAAACTGTAAAAAAGTTGTTTTCTTTGTTGTGTTGCTTACTGCTATGGGATCCAAATGGCTTACTTGGGCCCAATTTTAGGTATCGATGACTTTGGGTTTGGCCTTTTTCTATGAGGTATAATTTTTGTGGGTTTCTTACTTTAGTTTCTTCCCCAATAAAGGAAATAGGGTAATTAGGTGGTATACTATATGTATATGCATGTTGTAGGTTCGATTCCTACTGGATGCACTTTTTATGTTCAGTTCAACCGCGTTCAACCGCTGCTCACGGAATTGATACATATAGCTCGCCCATAAATATGTTCCAATGCAAACGTTTGTAGATAGGTTAATGCCACTCGTTTTCATACATTTTTGAAGATTTCGTCGTTAATAATTGGACATGTACTCTAGTAAATTGATTTGTAGATATGCTATAGCTTCACCAAGTTATAAAGATATCCAAAATATTTATGAGGATGAGCTATATAACTTGACAATGTTTCAAACTGTTAAAAATAATGTATTATATAAGGGGCATTTTTCAGCCGGCTTGCCCAGGGCAGCTTAAAACTTAGGACCGGCTCTGTTTCTCGCACCACAAACATCTCACCACCACTTATCTTAAAAACCCAATAACTATATAGATATCATATGAGTACATGCATTGACAAATAGTGATGGTGGTTTGAGTCCTACAAGGAAGATTTGAGTCAAGATACAAGAAATCGGATTCAAATTGTTTGATCATATGGGGGCCGGTGTATTTTATCTCAGTGAGTTGCAATAAGAATTCATGAAATAGTTTTGGCAATTTATATTAATGTTCTTGTTTTGTTGATCAATGTTACGTTTTGACCGAAAGAAAAAAGATATTTTTTTTTTTGTTGGTTGTACTTCCAAATATCCAACCATCAAACTTAACACTTCATTTTTTTTTCTTTTGATTTATGCCAAATATGATTTTTCCTTTAAGTAGTTTATACTGCGAAAAGGGTATGTGATTCTTTCATAATTTTTATGCACCTTTGTTTGTTTGTAAGTGAAAATGGTGGTTGTTTTCAAACATGGCGGTAATGATGAATTATTTGATATGGAAGCGATAATTACGATGAGTTTTTTGATGCTTTGTCCAGAAAGTGATTTGATAATTTTTGTATACAAGTTATGTTTTTTGGTGTTAAATTATCGAAAACCTGAGCTTATTTTTTATGTTTTTAACAAATAGATTAAAAATAAATGAAATTTAATAGAATTACAAAGTGGGGTGGGGAGAAGACGAGAGTATATTAATTATTCCTTAGGCCTTTGATCATATTTAACTAGAAAAATTGACGCTCATTATTGAAAATGGCATGGAGTGCCAAAAAAAAAAAAAAAAAAAAAAAAAAAAAAATCGTAACTACAATGGCATTATATACAAAAACATAAATTGAGTGACATGGTGTGCAAAAATCAGAAACCGTAGGGACATTTTTCGTAATTTACCCTAAATAAAGTATTAGCATAAAAAAGAAGCAGCATAACATACAATATCTTAATTCCTAAGAGCATGCACATGCGTAACGCCTTGGCTGCGTTAAAGTGAGTTTTGGGCTGCGTTAAGCTGCGTTACGGCTGTGTCCTCCTGCGTTAGAGGCGCGTTAACGCACCACGTTAGCGTGCTAACGCTGCGTTAAACGTCTTTTTTTTTTTTTCTTTTTTTTTCTTCCGATTTAAATGATTTAAATGGTTTTTCGTTGGGTTTTATGTGTGTGTTTTGTGTGTGTTTCAGTGTGTGTTAGTGTGTGTTGCAGGTCTACTCCGAAGAAGAAGAAGAAAACATTTGCAAATAACATTTTCAGTCCTTGTGGTTTCTTGTTTAAAGTAATAACATTTTCAGTCCTTGTGGGTTTTTTTTAGTAAATAACATTTGTATATTTAGTGATTTGTTTAAAAAAATGTAATTTGTTTTTATTTGTATTTCTTTAAATAATTGAAAAAAATGATAAAAGTGGGGCCCAAATTGTTGAGTTAAGATTGAGTTATGAATGAGGGTGTTTTTTTGTAAGTTAAAGTTAAAGTGGTAAAATTGACATGGCGCTGACGTGGCGCTGCGTTAACTTATAACCTGAGTTACGCTTGGGCATGCTCTAAGTACATTATCTTGAAAACACGTCAACCAGAGTAAAACATGTTCATTATGTCAATTGTAATTTGTGAAGGATACACAAATGAGTTATTTAAACTTGGATGTTTAGCTTGCTCAAATTATAGTCTCAACCGACTATGTATAGCCCTTTTAGAGAACTGGAGTGTTAAGATGGGCTAAAAGAAAGAGGTCCTTCTTATTGGTCATGGTAAACCCAGACATAACCCCAGAGTCTATATCTTCTATCTTAGTACCATCTGGCAACCCCCAATCAAACGAGTATATGAGATTTGCAAGAAAAAGCTCCACCGAATTGACTCCCATTGAAATTCCGGGGCAAATTCTGCGACCAGCCCCAAATGGGATGAACTCAAAGTCACTTCCTTTAAATCCAATATCACTACCCAAAAACCTCTCCGGTGAGAACTCCTCTGGATTATCCCAAGATTCAGGGTCTCTTCCAATAGCCATAGCATTCACATAAACTATTGTTTTCTTCTTGATTTTGTAGTCAAGTAAAATAGTGTCTTTCATTGTTTCTCGTGGTACGAGAAATGGAGCCGGGGGGTATAATCTCATGACTTCTTTTACCACTGCCTTTAGATAGGTGAGTTTTGGAAGATCATCTTCATCTACCTTATCTTTGTTTTGAACCGTGTTCCGTACTTCTTCTTGGGCTTTTTTCATCGCTTTTGGGTTCTTTATTAGTGTTGTCATTGCCCAAACTAATGAAGCCGCACTATTATCAGTTCCAGCAACCAATATATCCTGAAAGAGACACAGAGGAAGCAATTAGATAATTAGCCAGAGGACTGATGTCCAAAGACACCCTAGTTTGAGACAACAACATAGTTATTTATTATTATTTTATTTATTTATTTATTTTTTTGGCCAATATCAAACGTGACCCACCAAGTACAAAGTTCTTGGTTTAGGTGACTACAACAAAAAGGGTCAAAGTGTTTTTTTTTAAATTAATTTTGTAAATCCAGAAACATCTTATAATTTGCATCAAGCAATTACGGTATGTAGTAGGAATTATGTGAAAAAACTCTTATCTTTACCGTGAGCATAGCTTTAATGTGATCATCAGTGAGCTCAAAGGGATCCAAGACTTGATCCTTCTTGAGTTGATATAAAATATCAATAAGGTCTTGCTGTTCCTCATCTGGTTTGGAATATTGAGGGTCAAGGTGTTCATCAACTAGTTTTTGGTAAAATGAATCTAAAGCTTGGAAGCTCTGCTCTAGCCGATAAAATTTCCCCATTAACCTATCAATCAAACCGACAAGAGGAAAATCTGGCCAAAGATCCGAAATAAAGTAGTTTGTTAGCGTTGCCTGAAATTCATGAAGAAGTTGAAGAATCTCCTTACTTTCATATCCATCTTCATACCTCTTGCCAAAACCAATTCTTGTTACCATATTGCTCATCACGAAATGGGCAATTTCACTCAAGTTTACATGCTTAGATGAAACTGCTTGCCCATGTATCTTCTCCACGGCACGTGAGACCTCATCTTCACGTATAAACCTAGAAGATTGTAGCCTTTTTGGGCTAAACAGATAAACAGTAAATATCTTTCTCATCTCCTTCCAGCTCTTGTTGTATGGTGATAAAGCCACATCAATGCTATTGTAAGTTACCCTTTTTGGGCCATGAAATGATGGCCTACTACAAAAAGTAAGATCTTGAGTTTGCAAGATTTCTTTAGCTACACTCGCAGAAGAAACAACGATGGCTGAGATAGAACCAAGGTTCAGGGATACAACTGGACCGTAGGATTTGGAGAGGTTCCACAGGGAAGTATGAAGGTTTGATTTCTCGATCTGGAGCAAGTTTCCAATTAAGGGTAGTCCACGAGGGCCGGGTGGAGTACGGAGTTGACTATGGACGTTTGATTTCGATTTGCTTTTGATGATTTTGGGAAGAAAGTAAAGGAGACATAGGATGGGAAGAGATGCAAGAAGAATATGAAGAAGAGAATCCATTGTTGATATGTTATTCTGGTGTAATATGTTTGGTTATATACTTAAGAAATTGTGAGTTACATCAATTTTTTTCCCCTCGATCCATAAATGAATTTACAATTTTTGTAGTTAAATTTCTGATTGTGTGGGCGATGGCTAGAAGTTATTTAATATGGTGTGCGAATAGTAAGTTAGAGGTTAGTGCTGTAAACGAACTGAACGTTCAGCGAACATTTCATTAACTGTTCGGTAAAAAGTTCGTTTATTTATTAAAAGAACGAACATGAACAATATTTTACGAGTGTTTATTTAAATGAACGAATGTGAACAAAAGTCACATCCGTTTATTTATGTTCATGAACGTCAGATTATGCATTCGTTAACGTTTGTTTATATTCATTTAGGGAATGGATCCAATAAGAAGAAAAAATAAAATAAGAAGAATGAGAAATGTTTGTAGCCACACATTTCAAATGAGGAAGGAGAATTTCATGGGAGGTGCATCTTATTTTGTAGGTGCATCTGAAATGTGCGGTTGTAATCACTTCTCATTCTTCTCATTTTACTTTTATTTCTCATTTGATCCTTACTCCATTTATTTATTTATATTCTTATATCATATCTTTTAATGAGTTAGGATCAAATAGAAAGAATAATTAAAATAGGAAGGATAAGAAGTAACCACAACCACACATTCTAGATGCACCTACAAAAATGGATGCATCTTCATTCAAATTTTCCCTCCCATATAAAAATGTGTGGCTAGAATTACTTCTTACCTTTCTCATTTTAATTATTCTTCTTATTGGATCCCTACCCATCTTTTAATTGTATAATTTTAAAATTAGTTTGTTTAAACAAAATATCACATATAAAACAGTATTAGATGCATAATTTAATAAAGTTTATGTTTGTTTGTCTATGGTCATTTATGTTCGATCGTTTATGTCCGTTTAGCATTCGTTTAGTATCTTAAAGAACGAAAAACGAACATGAACAACTCATTTTTTTATTAAACGAACATGAACAAAAAAATTCGTCCGTTTAAGTGTTCATGTTCATTTATTTTTTTAATGAACGAATATGAACAAGACTGCATTCGTGTTCGTTTACAGCTCTATTAGCGGTTATAGCATAGAATTGGTAAATATATAGACCTATATTTCCCAATAAAATATCAAGAACCGTTTCATCGGAAATTAAGTTTTTTAGTTTAAGATGTACTTTTTCATGAACCGCACTCCCTTATCCATATTCATATGAACTTATTATCTACGCATATACATTCTATAGAATAATGGAGAAAGATAAAAATTACAAATGGTTTTAATTGTTTCATTCTAATATTTACGTAGTAGCACAGATCCAATATCGATTATAATATTGATCCAATAATGGGTGCTGGTTAGATTTGTTGTGCGTAATGCTTAAACCCTAACTTTTGCGTTCTCTTCTTGGTGATCTTAACTGTTCGTGGTATTTGTTTGTGGGTTTGAGAGATGGAAAAAGTTTTTTTTTTTTTTTTTTTTTTTTTTTTTTTTTTTTTAACAAAAGTAGTGCTTCCAAAGCTGCCAAAGTGAACAATTCTGATAGCATGGATGTAAACCAGAATGTTGACGTTAATATGGGTACGACTAACGGTTCATCTTCTGAGTTGGCCGATCAATCTAGTCCGATTAAGAATGTTGGGCACGCAGAGGGGCTGCTCGAACCAGTGCGTGATCCCTCGTCACAACAACATTCGGCTGTGAATGTTGTAATTAATGAGGGTGAGGGTCGTACTGAACCGTATGGTACTAATCCTTACCCGAAGACCAACATAGCTACTGATGGTACATGTAATTCACGTACTGGTATTGGTGATAGTGGTATTTTGGGTTGTGATACTAGTAAATCGTTTCTGTTTATTTTGGAACTATCCCTAAGAGTGGTGAACAATTTCATGATCAGTTGGATTCTGGCATGATTTCTAGCTCTAATGTGCATGTGCATGGGGAGAATGGTGCGTCAAGTAATAGTGGTAATGGTAGCATTGGTGGTGATGCTTTTACTTCTATGGCTGAACATGCGCAAACGGCAGCTTCTACTTCTCCAAAGGCTGTGTTTGATTTGTTGAAGGAGTATCCTAGTCCGTGGAGTGTTAATGATGCTAATTCAGGTTATAATGTTTATGTTGGTGATAATAAAAATCCTATTGATGAGAACATGGATTCATCTAATGCTCAGGCTACTATTGATGAAAGTACTAAAGCTAAAGTTGGTTCGGGATCAGCTCCTAATGTGCCTCCGTCTACTACTTTTGCTAACATGCTCAATCATGGTCATAATTTGAAGAAGGTTAATTTCAGGCCATTGGTTAATGAAAATCGTGTTGGAAACATGATACGGTGTTACCTAAAGTTGCTATGGAGAGCTTATTGAGCAGGTATGATAATACTCTTGTTGGATACATTCTTGGCAAGACTATTGCGTTCCCCATTGTTCAAAATTATGTAACCAATACATGGGGTAAGTTTGGCTTGAAAACGTTTATTAAGAATGATGTTGGTGTGTACCTCTTTAAGTTTGATTTTAAAGATGGTGTTGATCGTGTCCTACAAAGTGGCCCTTGGTTAATCCGTAATTCCCCTCTCATTCTTAATAAATGGACTCCGAAGGTGTCCTTGACCAAAAATGAGGTAACTAAGGTTCCGGTTTGGATTAAATTGCACAATGTTCCTTTACTTGCGTATTCGGAAGACGGTTTGAGCTTAATTGCCACTCAAGTAGGTAAACCCATTATGTTGGATGCATTTACAAGCTCGATGTGTGTGGATTCTTGGGGGCGTATTAGTTTTGCTCGTGCTCTTGTGGAACTAAGCTCAGATTCTATTTTGAAAAGAGAAATTTTGATGGATATTCCTAATGAAGAGGATACTAGTTTTACTATGGAGATCATTAAGGTTGAATATGAATGGAAGCCTCCTCATTGTGACGTGTGTAAAGTTTTTGGGCATGATCGTATTAATTGCCCAAAATATGTTAAGGAGGTGGTTCGTAGTGAAAGTAATGTGGCTCCTGATGTTAATCGTAAGGCTAAAAGTAAAAGTGTACCGGGTAAAGGAGGTTTTACAAAACCTGTTATGGATAATAAGGTTCGTTATCAACATAAAGCGACTCCTACTTTGCCCAAGAAGGTGGATGCTACTAAGGAGAAGGATACTACTAAGGAGAAGGATACTAAGGAGAAAATCGCTAAAGTGGCAAGTACGATTGGGACGATAGTTGCAACATCAAACCCATTTGCTGATCTTGATATGGAAGATACTGATGTGAATGGTATTCCTTGTACTACTCCTATTGTTGAGAAAATTGAGAAGATTGAAAAGCTTATTATTGATGGGAAAGCTACTCTTGTGGACGATAATGGTAATCCTCTTAAAAAGGTGTATGAGTTTCAAACGTCTGGAAAGGAGTCATAAGATCAGCTTGTGAGTAAGTGAGTTGAGAGAGAAGAAGCAGATTGCGGCTTCAAAGCCTAGTTATTTTTCTTCTCCGTATACTTCTTCTACCAATATGGGTAACCTATTTTCTAAGGTGGCGGAGGTGGATGTTTCTCACAGTGATGATGAGGAGGTACTTCACCAGATAATCCTATGGCTAAGTTTCTCGCATCTATAGGCGGCGGTCACGAGCTTGAAGATTATGATGACCATGCAGATCAGGTCTACGATCTACCTGGGCAAATGGAAGCTTTTTGTGTCCTATATGATATCAAGCTTCAGGTTCGTCTTGGGAAGCAATTTTGTTTTTGGTTGTTCATAAGATTGGCATGTCTTTCTTAGATAGTGTTTTGGTTATTGCACAATAGGTGTTGTTTAATGCCCATGTAATGGGCCGAGATGAGAGATTCACTCTCATTCGTTGTTCTTAAATGTTTTTTGGAGTAATGTATTTGCCAGGGTGATCCTCTTTTACCAAAAAAATTACAAATGGCAAGAATTTGCAGTTTTTTTTACCATAATTATGTTTATCGAAAATATGATATTTTTGTTCCATCACACTATTGTTGTGAAAATTTTTATGAGAAGTTTCATCTTTGATTGAGAAGTTTCATAAGTTCATAGCCTTCCGGCCCCAAGCTTAGCAACCTCTTCCGGTAATGGTTTGTCATCCTAACGTATTACTTTTGCCATGTGGATCATGGATTTTGGTGCTCATCATCCTATGGGTCATCTTTTGTCTCAGTTTATTTCTTTATATCTTGTTTCTTCAAAATTGATTATGGCTGCTAATGGTGGTTCTATTCCATTAGCACATGTTGGCTCCATTTCCATATACCATCTGTTTTGTTTTATGACGTTTACTATATACCAAGCCCTACTATGAATATGCTTTACAAATTTGTGGTTATTATGAAAATATTGTAAAATTTAGATAAAATTTTGTGTTAAGTTAAAAGTGATATTTTATAAAAAAAAAAAAAAAAAAAAAAAAAAAAAGGTAAAATAAAGAGTCTATTAAAGTTGCTCGAAAATTTTAGACTTATTGAGATAAAGGCATGCACATTACTATTTGAACTAACTAAGCCATTATTTAAGCTCTAGATTAAAATATGTATTGGTATATAGCATATAGATTATCAAAAACTTATGTGGTGATGCTTAAAAAAGAAGTGATGTCCACCCAGTCAAGTAAAAAAAAATACAGTAGTGTTGAAAGAAAAGAATGCATCTCACTATGAGGACCAAGCCACACTAAATGTTCTAGCTTACAAATATAATACATAGCATGTAAGTATATCAAAAGTTTATGAATATTAATATTTGGTCCATGAATGTATATAGTAGTAATAGCGTGACTTTTGTTACACACACTTATAGTTGTAGACACGGCTACAGCTATATATTGAATAACTTCATAAAATGTGTGCTATAATGACAGATACAAAACACTACAAGCATGAAACTTCATACATTATTAAAAGTGAGTTAGAATGTTTGATTAAAATACCCTTATTTAATAAAAGTCACGTAGATGTAGTACATAGATTAGACAAACTCATTCATGCAATGCCTAAAATCTATTATTGTCTTATTTATTTATCTATATAGATAGTATTAAAAATTGAACCGTTTCTAAAACTGCAAGCTTTTGGTATTCATGAAACATAAATTATGGTCGGTAATTGGTTTAATACAAAAATTTGAAATGCAATATTTTTTTTTTGTCATGAGAAGAAAATAAAGCATTTGAAGATAAAAATATCTTTGAATTTTTTTCAAAATTTCTGATAAATAGTTGATGTTTTGGAATTAAAACTTGTTTTTATCATAACTTTTCAGACACATACAAAACATGTTAATTCCCCAACATTATCTATTTATCAGAAATTTTGAAAATTTTTCAAAACGTTTATTTCTTCAAAGACTTTTGATGACAACAAATAAGTACATTTTATTGCCATCATTTGTGCTATCTATTTGACTTGCTTTATAATTTTTTATATGTGAATTGATACTTAATCATTCACTTTTGGAATTTTCAGCTATAAATAAGCATTTGGTGAAAGTTAGCTATTTAAGACATAAAATGGAGCTAAATGGATCAAGTTTGAAAAGTCTACTGAGCTGAAGGCAGATACGCCGCATCATTCTAGACATATACCTCATACGATCATACTTAGATGAATTCGAAGATCATTGCCTAACTTTGAAGAATGCACCACATGTATTTATCTCATGCGTCGCATATGAAACTTTGGTCAACAAAGAAGATCTGATTTATCTACTCCAGATACGCCGCATTACATTCTAACATACGGCGCATCAATCTCAAGACTTCACCAGAGATAATCCAATATACAAAAGACATGCACCGCATAAAGATTCAAGATACGCCACATCTGAAGATGATGTACGAATATTCCAGAATATAATAATCTTAGACCCCACGCGAAGTTATCTAGATACGCCACATCGACCCTAAGAACAGAAATTATATATTCCCCTTTGTACAGCCAAATTTAGTGTGCAACAAAACCCTAAGGAGAAGAATACAGTCGATTTGGCAACACAAGACACCACCCAAATGAAGATTTTAGAGCAGTAAGAAGGTCCTGCTAGTGTTTAATTCATTAAGTAGTTTTGTTTTATTGTAATAGTACAATATAATCAATCAGGATTTTTGGGCTTGTGACCGCAATATTGCTCCCCTTTATATTCCTTTCCCATCGATTATCACTTTATTTGATGTTTATTTGGTTCTTGTTATATGTGTATTGATAACCTTTATGTCTAGTTGTGGCTTGCGGCGCTGTCATACGCCTCCCACGATTACTTCACTAGTATTATAAGTTAGTGTAAGCCCTTAAAAAATGTTAAATAATATAGACATAAGTAATTATTAAGAGTTTACTCGCCTATAATTAAGATATCAATGAGAGAATAAATTTTAGAACTCATCATATAAAACTAGCAATAAAACAAGTGACAAGCTACTTAATCATTCGTCAGGCCTCTTATTGGTATCTGTTATTTATTTGTGTATGTGTTAGTCTATCGCTTATTCGACTCCATAGTTTAATTACTGTTAATCAACTCAAATCGTGGCAGTCTCTTAGGCTGAAACCCCTTGCGTTAGATTAGGTTTTTAGAACTAACTTATGAGTTAAAATACTGATAGACATTCTAGGTGTTAACGTTCAACTCTTAATGATCGACACTCTACTTACCAACTAGCTACATTGATCGGGGACACTGCTTATGAGTGTGTGTTATAGGATAAGTCAGCTAAATATAAATTTAAAACTTGATAAGAAAAATAATCCTATTCTACAACGATAACACACCGCATTAAGTTTTTGGCGTCGTTGCTGGGGAGTGAATTGTTTAACATCTGAATATTTGTTAGTATTTTAATTAGGTTTTTAACCTCTTTATTAGTTTTTGATTTTTAGTTTTTTAATTGCTAACTTTGTTGTGTATTAGTTTAATTGCATTCATTATACTTTTCTATATATTTACTGTTTCCTTGTTTGTTTATTTTCTCTAATTTTTGTGTTTTTCATTTTTTACTGTTTTTCTGCATTTACCATCTGCTATTATTTGCTTATCTAAATGATCCGTCATATCTGTTTTTGTAGATATGGTGTATTGCATTTTTATTTTACGTACCTCACATCTTAATTAATAATTCGATATAGCGTATCTATCCCCTAGATACGGCGTACCCTGTTTTTAATCAGATTTTTTGAAAACCCTAAACGCCATACGGCGCATGAGTTTTTGTCATACGACATATTTTATTAATTATTAAAAAAAGTTTCAGATTTTTAGATAAGTAGAAGCGGCGCATCGACTTTTGTCGATACAGCGCATCAAAATCAAAAGGCTTGTATTTGAAACTTAAACGAACATACGGCGTATTAGCTTTTGCTCATATGACGTATTTATTTTCTAAAAATTATAAGCGATTTGATTATTTAAAACATACCGCGCATTAACTTTCGTTAATATGGCGTATTGATTTTCTGACATAAAAGTCTGACAATTTATAACGAATTAAAGATACGGCGTATCCAATTTATTGGATTCGTGATGCAGGATTTACCGACCAGGTTTTAATATTTATAAGTTGCTCATCTACCTAAGGTCTACCTAATGTACTATCGGGCAGTGTACCTTGTCGTGTATGGTATATGTAACGGTAAGGCCAAGGTCGTCCTAAGAGCTATGAGTGCGGATTGTATTTAAGCCTAGTGTCACTACTTTTAAAAGGGGGTTTTAATAATTGATTAATTATACTACGGAAATGAAATAATAAACAAAACAATTAAACGAACTAGAGAAAATCAGATGGGGAGAATAGTGTTAACCTTGTAATACCTCAAATTCTAAAACATGCAAAAATTACCAAAATGCCCTTAAGTTCAAAAATTTGCATTAAAACTTAAATAATATCAAGTAAACCTTAGAGATTTTGAATTTGGCAACATAAGATCATAATAAATTAAGTATGAAAAAAGTTTGTCACTTTTGTAAAAGTAAAAATAAGTTCTTATATAAAATTAATTTAGGTTGATTTATAAATATTTAAATATATATTTATATTATTGAAATAAATCACAAATACATTAGGAAACTTGGATAGTATTTTTATTTGACCTTATCACATCAACTTGCAACCCAAGATAAGTATTCCACCTATTATATATAATGGATACACATTTTTATTTTTTTTTTAAACTTTAAACCGACTTTTTAAACCAAACGAAACCCCAAAAACCCTAACTGTCGACACAGAATTTTTCAAGGCTTCCAAGTATTTTTCCTGGGCTTTTTTTGAAGCTAAGAAGGCTGTAAAAATAGTGTCAAGGTCTGTGGGTGATCGAATCAAGCCTAGGAGTTTTGTTGGCTCGTTAAATCTAGTCGAGAAAAGGAAATTGTTTTTGTTTGTTCTAATCATTCCAAACCACCAAGGGTATTTTTCTATCACTCCTTTCATCTCATATAATCTTTATATACATTTGAAATCGAACCATGCATGCAAAATTGATCATATCAATTTATAGAAACTATAAACCCTAAAATCGACTAAAAACCCTAATCGGCTATATTGAATTTTGTGAGCTTCGAATCTATTTTATACAGGTCCTATACCTATTATTAGCCTCTGATAAAATCAGATCCCATGTATATGAAGCTTGTATAATTTGTTTTGAGTTTTTGTATGTTAAACCGATTTGAAAATAAAAGAAAAGAAGAAAGCGTATGAAGCTAGGGTTAGGGTTTCTGTAAATTTTAAATCACCTTTGCTCAACCACAGAAAATGAGATTATCTTGGACTTCTTTCCAGAATCTTCAATCTTCTTATTCTCAAAATCAACAACTCTGAAATTGTTTCTAAGTTCATCAACTGTATCTTCATGAATCATCTTCAGCCTTTTTGACAGTTGATCATCTTGAGCTAATTTCTTTCTTTTCAATCTCCTTTGCTCAGCTTGTTCCTTTCTGATATCTTCTAATTTCTTCTTTCTATCAACTTCCATGGGCACAAAGTTTTCTACTTCTTTTCTGATATCTTCTTGTACTTTATCCCACAGAGTTTTCACTTCTGGATACCTCTGTTTATGTAAATTCTTGTATCCCTTTCTTCTCAAGAAACTTATCATCCAGTTACTTTACTGAGCTTTAGTCATTGGCTTCTTTGTAATTGGCCTACTAATTTCTGCCAAATACTCAGCATCATACTCAGCTTGTTGCTTTTTAGCAAGCTCTAAATCTTCTGCAATCTCTAATTCTCTAATCTGAGCAATAGAAAATTTCTTCTTTTTCTTCTTAGTATCTTTCTGAACCTTGATCCCTTTCCCATTATCTTTTGGATCTAGCTCTTCTGATTCAGAAGTACTTTTAACATCTTTTTGTGCAGGCTCAGAAATATGTATTCCTCCAATAGGTCTCCTCAAATTCATAATAACTTGAGCAATTGTTTCATCATCACTTGCAGTATGTACTCTTACTGCTTCTTGATGTACAAAAGTAGAAGGACCAGCTTCATCTTCATAATTCCTTGTAGAAGGTCCAGCTGCAGTGACTCCACTTTCATCAATATTCCTAGAAGAAGTACCTTGCTCAGCAGTACTTTGCAGACTTGTGTTTTCTGCAGCAGTACTTTGAACACCAGCACTTTGAATGTTCTGTGCATCCACATTCTGCTTAACAATTTCTTGCTCAGCATCTTCTTGCTCATTCTCTTTCTCTTGTGCAATATTCTCATCTTCTTGTGCAATATTCATATCCTCTTCAATATAGCTTTCTGGTACAAGAGTCTTTGGACTTTCTGGATATTGCCACAAATGAGCATCTTCTGAATATTTAACTTCAGCATCATCTTTATCCAAATTCTCATCTTGATTCCTCCCCAATTTGGTAAATGATGACCTCCTATGCTTCCTCTTGGATTTAGAAGACTTCTTTGAAGATTTTGACTTGGGCTTCTGAGACTACTTCTTTTCTTTCACATAAAGCCTAAAATTCTGAATAAGAGGCCAAACAAATTTCTTCAATCTTCTGAACTTCCATCTTAGCTTTTTGATTTCTGCAGCTTGAGCATTAACAGTTGTCTTCATTTTCTCCAATTCCTTAGCCAAATCAGAACTACTCACAGCACCTTCAATTCCCTCATATCCTCCAGGTGTTTGAAGCCCACCTGTGGAAGTATAATCATTGGGAGTAGGTACCTGTGAATCCTCTGAAGCAGTACCTTTAGAATCAGTACTTTGTGGAGAAGTACCTTGAGCAGAAACAGATTTATCCAAGGAAGCTAACACGGAGGGAGTCCTTTCACTTAAAACAACATGCTGAGGGGAAACAATAGGTGGTGTAGGAGTATGTACTGAAGCAGAATGCTCAGTAGAATCGGGTTGATCATCAGTATTAGAATGTGTAGAACCACTATTGTTTTCTTCATCCCTAACAGCTTGAGCAACCTCTAACATATAAGCATTTAGAGGTGTATTCCCACCCGAAAAATTTACTCCCTTATGAGACATAAAAGTGAACACTTTAGATGGCATCCTAATGGTAGGTACATAATCATGAGGTTTGGGTATCCCATCTAATGGATTCTCTAAAAGCAATTGAACAAATCTAGGATACATTAGAAAGGGTTTGCCAGCCTTAATATGAGTAAGCATACCTTCAAGAATCATGTATGAGAAATTGAAAGGTTGATTTGTAATAAGACCAACAAAAGCAGAAGCTATGGAATGACTAAACTGATCCCAAGCAGTACTTTTGGGACTCAAACAATGAAGCAAAACATGAATGAGAAATTTCCAATGAGGACTAACCATAGCCTTCTGAAAAGTAAGCTTAGTCAAAGGACCTTCATACCCAATGTTTCTGAGTGTGTTCCAAATCTCTTGTTTTCCAAACAAAATAGAGCCTCCTTCATCATCAAATAACAGAGCCTCTCTGATTGAAGCTTCTGTGACAAGAATAGCTCTCCCAGCAACTGTAGCAGTAATGATATCCTCTCCATCTTCAACCTGTGACCTTGCTGTATCCCAAAAAGCTTGAATCCAAGGTCCAATAATTTCTGGGTTGACTAGGATTGAGTAACAGATGTTGGTTCCAGTGAGAAAGTCGATAATACCATGAAAGTCAAGGTTATCTTGGGTTTTCTCAAGGTTTGCTATCATGTTGTGTTTGGTGTTGGTGCGTCGATTTGCCATGGTGATTATGGTTAGAGTGAGAAAAGTTATGATCAATGTAAACTAGGAATGAGTTTAAATAACAAGAAAGGTGAATAAAAAGAAAAGATATGAGGTTTATATAAGGATAAGATACAAAAAATCATGGTTAATTAATAACTTTACCGTTATTTTTGGAAGTAATTATCCACATATCTTTCGAAAGTTTGTTAGCCGCAAATCTGACCATTGGAACAGTATCTGACACATCAGCGAACCCTTTAATAGCACCAAGCAGTACGTTCCATAAAATATGGAGCAGTACTTTCCGTTATAAACTCACACAGTATGTTGACCAAAGTACTTTCCCAAAAAAATCTTGAATGTTGACCATTTGACCAAAATATCTTTGAAAGTCAACCCTGATTAATGACTATCTCCCCAAATTAAATCCCAAAGCTACCATGGTAAGTGAACATCAATACACTTCATTAAATGCCCATTTACCTTTATTTTGCTTATAAAAGCAACTTTACCAACAACAACTTGCAATCATCTTTTCTTTCTTTAGCATAACACAAAAACTAGTAAGCACAATGAGTCACATTCCAATTCTGAACATCTCTTCAGACTCAGATGGCACCACTGATTCAGAGATAAGTTACTACTCTGATTCCGAGTTTCAAGATCCAGGATGGTTAGATTATTTTCCTCCTTCTTCATCTTTTCCCAAAGGTTTGTTAGTATCCACTGGTGTAGATGTAGGCCTAACAGTTGTGAAATTGAATCTCTTAAGAATATCTGCAACATACTTATCTTGACAAATATATATTCCACTGCTTGACTGTTGCACTTGAAGTCCCAAGAATAAGGTTAATTCTCCCATTGAACTCATCTGAAACTCTTTCTGCATAAGATCTTCAAATTCTTTGACCATAGATTGCCTAGTAGCACCAAAAATAATGTCATCTACATACACTTGGACAAGCATGATATCCTTCTTATCTCTCTTGATAAACAAATTTTTGTCAATAGCTCCTCTTCTATAACCATGTTGTAGTAGAAAATTGGAAAGTCTTTCATACCATGCTCTTGGAGCTTGATGAAGGCCATACAGAGCCTTGATTACCTTGTAGACTTTGTTTGGATGTGCAGGGTCTTCAAAACCTGGAGGCTATTTGACATAAACTTCTTCTGTGATTTTGCCATATAGAAAAGCACTTTTAACATCCATTTGATATACAGGGAATCCTATATAAGATGCAAAAGCCAAAAATAGCCTGATGGCTTCAAGCCTTGCCACAGGAGCAAAAACTTCATCATAGTCTACTCCTTCTTCCTGTCTATATCCTTGAGCCACTAACCTTGCCTTATTCTTGATAACATTCCTTCTTTCATCTCTTTTTACCCTGAAGACCCATTTAGTTCCAATAAGTTTCTTTCCATCAGGTAAATCACATAATACCCAAACTTCTTGAAGTTTAAACTGTAGGAGTTCTTCTTGCATAGCTTCCTCCCAAATTTCCTTGGCTAATGCTTGTTTGATGTTTTTGGGCTCTTCCTGAGATAAAAAACAAGCAAATAAACACAACTTCTGATCCTTGTGATTCACCCTGTTTTGTTTGTAGATAAAACTAAGTAAAGAAGTATGTTGTTGAGATATATTCTTATCCTTAGTCCTTGTGAGCACCCCTGAAGCTGAGGGTCCAATTATGTTGGTAACAGGATGCGTTTTGTGTATTCTAAGAGTAAGAGTTGGTGAGACTTCAAGATTATCTTCCAAATTAGTTATATCAGGATCTTCATTAGAATATGAGAAAATGCCTTCTTGGTCCAATTCATCATCAGTGTCTTCTAAAGTAATCGTGTTTTGATCATCGGTATCTTCTAAGTCAGGCATATTAGAATCATTAACAGCATCAGTGTTTATCCAATTTGAAGTATCTAAAGGTTGAAAAGTACTTTCAAATGGATTAGCAGTACTTTGGGGTAAAGTATTGGCTGTTTCTTTTTCCTTCTTCTTTTCTGCTTCATAAACTCTTCTTTGTTCATCTTCATAAGACTTAGCCATTGTTTCTTGAAAAAGCATCCTAGAAAGTTCATCTTGAATGGCTTGATCTTCTTCAGATACTGGGATTTGTGGTGGAACAGTACTTTGAGGATCAACAATACTGTTAGGTTCAGCAGTACCTTGAGGCTCAGAAGTACTCTTCTTCTCATCATTGGCATTATCATTTGGCTCATCTTCAGATCTTAAATTAACATCATGAACAATTTACTGTGCTTCTTCTTCTGTGGGAGCAGCTTGATTTTCTTCCTTTACATGTACATAATTCATTGATGAAGACATTAAATCAAGATCAAACATCCAATCAGGACCTTTTCCTTTAGAATTTTCTTGTTCTTCCAGAAAATCAACATGAAGACATTCTTGAACCCTTTTGGTAGCCCTGTTGTACACTCTGAATCCTTTGCTATTGGTACAATATCCCAATAAATATCCTTCATCTGACTTCCCATCAAATTTGCCCAAATTATCAGCAGTGTTTAAGATGGTTAGGGGACATCCAAAAGGTTTCATAAATTTGATGCTTGGCTTCTTTCCCATGAGTAACTCATAAGGTGTCTTCATTTGAGGTTTAGTCACTGATACTCTATTCAACACATAACAAGCAGCACTTACAGCCTCAGCCCAGAATGAAACAGGTAATTGAGAGTCTGCAAGCATTGTCCTTGCTGCTTCTATAAGAGTTCTATTCTTTTTTTCTGCAACTCCATTTTGCTGAGGAGTTCTAGCAATACTGAACTCTCTTTTAATTCCTTTCTTGGCACAAAATTCATCCATTAGCTGATTCTTGAACTCAGTCCCATTATCATATCTAATGCCTCTAACCTTGAGTCTTAACTGATTTTCAAGTGCTATTATAAGATCATGAATAGCATCAAAAGTTTCATCTTTAAAGCATAAGAAAAAGACCCAACTAAATCTGCTACAGTCATCTGTTACAACCAAGCAGTACTTCTTCTTGTTTAGACTAACAACTGAAACAGGTCCAAACAGATCCATGTGCAGCAATTCTAAAGGCTCTCTAACGGTTTTCTCATCAATCTTCTTACAGGAAGCCTTGTGCTGTTTACCCTTCTTACAAGCAAGACATGAGTGATCATTCTTGAATGTTTTAGAAGGTAAACCTCTAACTAAATTACCTCTGACCAGCTTATTGATGTTCTTAAAATTGACATGCCTCAATCTTCTATGCCATTGATGTGCTTCTTCCATAGTTGCTCTTGCAATCAAACATGTTTCTCTTTCAGCAGAGTTTAAATTCTTTAAGTCTATGCTGTACACATTATTAGTTCTTGGTGCTCTCAGCAACACCAAGTTTCTATCTCCTAACTTGAAATCAGGAGAAAGTATAAGACATTCTGTGTCAAAGAATAACACAGGGTACTTCTTATCACAAATCTGAGAGACTGACAAAAGATTGAATTTGAGCTCCTTCACATATCTAACATCTTCAAAATCAATGTTTCCTGCCTTGATAGTTCCTTTGCCAGTAATTCTTCATCCATGAGGATCATTCCCAAATGCAACTTTTCCTCCAAAATAAGCTTTAAAATCTGACAAGAGCTCCTTTTCTCTTGTCATACTGCCAGAGCAACCACTATCTACAATAAGATGATCTTTAAGCTCCTCCTCTGGGTTGTCCTGCATTCACACGAAAAAGGTTAGTTATTTTTAGGAACCCAAGCTATTACTGACTTGTGTTCAGCTTGTGGAGTGACATACTCAAAATTTTTGAGTATGTAATCACCATTGTCTTTGAAAGCATGAACAAGAATTAAGGTTTTTGTTTCCAAAACTGTTGGTTTATCATGATCAATTTTTCCTTTTTTCACCCTTAACCTCTGAAAGTACTGGTTCTACCCCAGCAGTACTTTCTTTCTTAACCCATTTAGTTGTAACTTTAGGAGTTGGGTTCTGTGTTCTAGAATCTTTTCTTGTGTTGTAAGGCCTTCTAGGGTTGTAGTGATTATACCTCCTAGGTCTTACACTTGAGTGTTTGCTAGAGACATCTTGGTTAGGGAACTTTCTATCAGTACTTTGTGAAGGTACTGAGGGTTTGGAGTATGACCTTTTCTGATGAGGATACCTATAGTCTTTTGAGAAATTACTATGGTTAACCCTATTTGCATAATTCCAAACTGGTTTGTTGTCCCTTGGCTTATTCTCCCTATGACTTGGTTGTGCAGTTCTGGTCTTTGGATATTTACTTAGGTATTCTGAATGATAATCACAGTCTTTAATCAAATGATGAGGACTATAACAGACATAACAGACCTTTGGACCAATATCCCCAAATCCCCTTCCATAAGATTTTCTAAAATTAGTAGTATTTTGAAAGAATTTTCTCTGAGGTACTGCTGAGTGATCAGCAGTACTTCGAAAAGTGTTTGGAGGTACTGCTTGTTTTGAAAACCTGTTCTCTTCAATCTTAGGTGCTTCAACAGACTTTTCTAAAGTTTCAGGGTTAGATTTACTTTTAAGCTTTTTCCTAAACTCTAGATTATCTACACCATAACAGTCAACATCTTTTCTAGTTGGTTGAAAGCTACCTGGGGGGTGAGGAACTGCATTATATCCCTTTTCTTTCTTAAATTCACGAGGTGTTGGACTAGGGGATTCCTCATCACTATAAGTGTTTTCATCTAGACTTATGAACTCTTCATCACTAGTGGAGGTATCTACTGTAAGATTTAGTTCCTTGCCCTTAAATGGAATGCCTTCATTGCTATCATTATCATAACCTAGGCCTGTCTTAATATTAGATGTTCTTTGCTTTTCAACAAATTGAACATGTGACACACCTGCCTCATTCCACACAGCAAGTTTTTCTAACAACTTATCCCTTTCAGCAGTCACTTTCTCTAGTTCAGACACCTTACAACCTAGTTTCCATTCACTTAACTTAACTAGGTAATCCTGTTGTTTATATGTTTCAAGCCATGCTACTTCATTGTTTTCATGTGTAATGATTTTGGCCTCCATTGACTCTAAAGTCAATTGATAACCAGTTATCTCATCCCTAGCCTTTTGAAATTTATCTCTTTCAGCTACATATTCACTAAGTAACTTTTGATACATATCATTGCACTTAGAGCATACCTCAGAGTTAGTGGATGAACTTGGTGAAGCAGCTACCATAGCAAGCTGAACAGGTGCTTCTTCAAACTCCATGCTCCAATCAAAGCTTCCTAGACCATCTCTTGACTCCAAAGAAACATATCCAGGCTCTTCATCAAATGCTGTGCTCCAGTCTTCCAATGCAACCATTGAATAGGTTACAGGTTCATCATCAAACTCATTTGACCAATCAATCTCTGACAGATTCTCTTGAGCAACCAAAGCTTTTGGTTTTGGTTCAGTAATTGGAATCTCTTTTCTTTCAAGCTTGGGTGGTTCAATCATCTTGTTTGCTTGATACTTTGCAAATTTGCACTCCCTTGCAAAGTGACCAGTCCTTTGACAGTTGAAACACTCAATCTTGGACTTGTCAAATGTTATTCCTTGTTTGGCTCTGAAATTGATGCCTTTTCTTGTCTTATTCACATACTTCTTTATCCTTGCAGTGAGCATGGCAACTTGCCATCTGATATCAATTTCTTCCAAAGCATCATCATCTATTTGCAATACATCTTCTTGATAGGTGACAGGTAGAGATGCTTGTTGAGCAAAGAATGAACATAGAACTTCATCTGAGGTGGGGGTAAGTGATTGTGATGAATTGGTGGTGACCATTGTTGTACATGGAACCTGTGTTTTAGTCACAGTACTTTGAACAGGATAAGCAGTACCTTTGTTGGAAGTACTGCTTCTATTTTCAGAAGAGACAAAAGCAATGTTTTGAGGTTTCTGATGTGTGCTTGAACCTGTAGTACCATTCATCTCATGCTCATACACCTTCAGATTATTGTAGAGATCATCAAAGTCCATAGTATCCAGCCCTGGTTGTCCTCTGATCATAGTAGCAACTACATGCCATGCTGATGGCAAACTTCTCAAGAACTTCAAATTAGCATCTTTAACTGATGCCTCAGCATCATATAGTTCTAGCATACTCAGAAGATGTTGGAATCTTTCATAAGCAGAATCAAGACCTTCTCTTTCTCCAACAGTGAAAGTTTCAAATTGTTGCTTCAGCAAATTCCTATGCATCTTCTTGGAAGCATCATTACCTCCAAACTTCTTCTTTATTGCAGCCCATAGTTGTTTGGCATCTTTGGCATCATGAAACTTTAATAAGTGACCATCAGGAACAGCAGAAAGCAGTATGTTGAGGGCTTTGTCTTGATTTCTTTTGGTAGTAGCAGGTACAGTAATTTTAGGTGGTGTTGGTTGTCCAGGTACCTCTACTGGTTCTTCAATTTGCATGTTACCATTGACAATCACATCCCACAGTGCATGGTCTGTGATGGAAATGTACTGCCTCATCTTCATGACCCATAGGTTGTATTCTCCCTTCTTAACAATAGGGATTCTGACAGCAGTGATTGAGGGAGCAGGTGCAGCATCTGTCGACATCTAGAAGGGTTTGTAGTGAAATCGGTTTAAAGGTTTAAAGGTTTGTCTTCTTAATCAGAGTTTCCAACATAAGCTCTGATACCACTTGTTGGATCGATATACTCTGACCAAACTATGTAGCTTGTAAAGGTTTAACAATATTGAGTAAACTCAACACTATTAATATTGAAACATTGTTTTACCTTGTAAAGTATGCGGAATCTACTAACACAAAGCTTAAGAAGAACTTTTATATTAACCAAACTTTGAACCTGCTTTGTTACACAGATTCACTAACAATCCCTAACTATTTATCAACTTTGATCGACTCTAAAACTTATGAGAACTTCTATCTAAGACTTGTATCAACTAATACCTCTTAAGGCTCCTAATATAGATAACCTTAAGTCGGTTTACAACATATAATCCTTGAACGACAAGTCATTATCCCTAACTAATTCTAGAATATTCGTTCAATATTACACATTAATCCTTATCTAATATTGCACATCAGTCCTTGTTTCCTTCGAAGTACTTTGAACATTCTTCAATAACAGCAGTACTTTGACTTTTTCCTTCAGCAGTACTTTGACTTTATTCTTCATGCAGAAGTACTTTCACATCCAGAAGTACTTTGATATTTTATATCCCAACATTAGGCTATGACCTGTGAGTATTAGGCCTTTAGGTTTTGCACCATAGGAGTTATGAAACGACCTTTGAGGATTTGCTTTAGGACTTCCCTATATGAACTTAAGTCATGACCGGTGAGGACTAGATAGACTAGGACATTGGTTTAAGTAACATCGTTTCCGCATCACTCTTATTCATGCCTCTGTATTTAGTTAAGCCGATAAGATCATTCTTTCTGAGATTAGGAAGTTATGCACGACCTAAAGTTTAGTAACCAAGTAGGTTTAGAATATCTTGAGAACTGTATGATTAAGCCTCACATCATTTAAGTTTCACTTTCTAATTGTAATCCCCATCTCTGATAATCAGTTTGACCATTAGAAATATTATTACAACCCTAAGTGTTTGACATATTCTATGAATTCTTCTGCTCATGCTGGTATATTAAGTATTCCCTTGACACTATTTGATTTTCCATAAACCTTTTCTATTCTTACAAGAAATTTGGAGGTTATTAATTATGAATATAGGAAATTTTCCACTCCATTCTGATAATGAGACTATGTTTACTAAGGTTTTTCTTTGGAAGGTTATAATTCTGACAATAATCCGGGTATGGGTTGATTTCTGTAGATTCTTTCCGTTAATAATGATTAGGAAATCACATAATAATGAGGAAGATTGACAATGGTGTGATTGAATCTTTAGATTATTAACTTTTCCTTTGGAAGTTTGTTTTTTGATAATTCTGCGTATGATCATTAAGTTTATAATTATAAGAATTTTTGTCGAAATTTTGGAGGTATTGGTGCTCAATTATGATAGATCTGTTAGATTTTTGTTGTTTTCTGATACGTTTCATTTTATTTTCGACCTTATTGATGATGATTTATTCTGCTATATCCTGGGAAGAAGAGAATAATTGTTAGGTTGTCATTAGGTTGTTTATCCACGACTTGAGATAAAGTATGGTCACCGTGAAGGTATATTTATAAAATGCAAATATTATGATGCATGGACAACGTGATAATATTTCTATCATATAACGTACTCTCATTGTGAGCATATGATATTTTGGGAAGTGTTTGAGAAGCATTAGATCTCTGCTAGTTGAATTACCCGCGATAAGTGAGACTTGGGATTTATTCTATCTGTGTGTGATATTTGCAAGAAAAAGCTCCACCAAAATGACTACCATTGAAATTCCGGGGCAAATTCTGCGACCAGTCCCAAATGGGATGAACTCAAAGTCACTTCCTTTAAATCCAATATCACTACCCAAAAACCTCTCCGGTGAGAACTCCTTTGGATAATCCTAAGATTCAGGGTCTCTTCCAATAGCCATAGCATTCACACAAACTATTGTTTTCTGCTTGATTTTGTAGTCAAGTAAAATAGTGTCTTTCATTGTTTCTCGTGGTACGAGAAA
>JARVZY010005762.1:0-28591 GCA_030686995.1 Artemisia argyi
CGCTATTGTAGTTGCAGGTAACTCTTCCAATGCTGCAGCTAATCCTTGCTGTCCAAGCAAAGCTTTCATCCTTACCTGCCATAGCGCGAAGTCATTCTTCCCATCGAATTTCTCGATGCCAAACTTGTCCCCGTCATCTTTTTCCAAACCCTTTGTTT
Source organism: Artemisia argyi (assembly GCA_030686995.1). Lineage (NCBI taxonomy): Eukaryota > Viridiplantae > Streptophyta > Magnoliopsida > Asterales > Asteraceae > Artemisia > Artemisia argyi. The sequence goes on from JARVZY010005762.1 coordinate 159, forward strand.
ATTCTGATAACCTTGTGATATAAACCTCACAACACCGAACTAAACAAAGTATCCCGTGTGCTTTTAAAACACCCTTGTCGACTTTATATGCTAACCCGTAACTTGTGATCAAAGCTACCAAGCAACACGACAAGAAACCTTTGAAACCTTAAAACACCTTCGTCGAATAAACTTCAACAAGTTAAAGCTTAAATTTAAAAAACCTTCTTTAGTCAATGAACCATACATGTGCATGTACAAGCAAGCAACTTGACACCTCAATTGCATTAAACAAAAACCTTCACGTGCACAAGAAAGAAACAAATATAAGTCTTTCTTTGTTCTTTGTGTCGTATTACTGGTTTTGAAAACAACCCTCCAAAACGAAAAAACAGCTTCCTCGTTCAAAACCCAAAAACCTTCTCCTTGTTGATATATATTAAGCTGCAAACCGATTCTTGTTAACGCAAAAATCTTGCAACACCTCGACAATCTTAAAGCTTTGAGAACCCGAAGACTTAAAAACCCTTGTTGTCGAATGATCGACCAACAAGAAAACCTTTACGAGATCGACCTCGCTTCCGCTTTTATGAACCAAAGCTATGATACCAATTGTTGAACTTGCGATCAACAAACCCGGAAGCGAATTATGCGGAATCCGAATCTTGTAAAGAAAATGACACACATACACGACTAAAGAAGAAGCACACACGTATGACCCAAACGTTTCGTTTATTGATCAAAGGAAAAGAATGAAGGGTACAATAACCCCTCCCCCCTCACCTCTTTATTGTAGACAGGGACGGAGCCAGTGGGGGGGCTGGAGGGTGCTCGGCCACCCCCAACTTCCCCAACTAGTTCACCTTCTAGTGTAGACAGTGGCGGAGCCACCCAGGAGTTTTGAGGTTTTTGTTGAACGTGCCCCCCCGAACTTCTATGGTCCTGATATTTAAAATCAGTTTTAGAAAGCATTTGGATCAAATGCTAAGAAGGTTTTGAAGCATAGCTAAGGTTATGAAATGTTGAAATGTCAAAAGGAGGAAGACGTTGACTTGAGGAAGATGAAGGAGTATAAATAATATAAAAAGGGTAAAGTATACAAAGGGAAAGATGAAGATTTACTCTAGTCACATGGGGTTGGGTGAATAAATGGCATGGGGAGTCACATTTTTTTTAGTGGTACTAGTATTTATTTTGTTCTTTTTACAGTATCTATTTTCTTCTCATCTAGTAGTTTATCACTTTATTGTGACTTAATTTACATTTAAGCATAATAATTTACTACGTATTCTATGTTACAGGTGTTATAGGTTTAATTTTTTCAAAAGGCTCACTAAATAAATAAGTTAAGATGTTTTTTGTATTTTATTAAAAAAAAAAATTCTTAATAATTATATTATTCTTAACCTTTAAAAAATTCACATGATGGTTTTTGAGACTAATTAGACTTGTTATTTATGTAAAAAAGAAAGCCACATAGTATTATTTTGTGCTACCCTTCATAAAAGTTTATGAATCCATCGTAGAAGCAGGTTTTCTTGTCTTACTTTCGGCTTGATAGAATCTTTCATATAGTCTTTAATCCCATCCCGTTTATGGCCCATATCTACAAAAAAAAAATCACACTTTTATCTTTAATTCCTTATCTTCACTACCATTTACGCCAATGTTTGTCCATTTTGTTCGTTTTTCAACTAATCAAGTAACTTGTATGTTACAATCGAAAAAAATTATCATCGAGCCCATATGTCGAAAGATTCAAGCGTCAATCCAGGTTTTAAAACAACGAATTGTATGTTACTACTGGGAAAAAAAATTGGCCCCCCTTAATACCAATTCCTGGCTCCGTCTCTGATTGTAGAGATGAGGGGGGAAGAAAACCAACCCTTTAATGAGTTGAAACCGGCTGCTACAAGAGAAACCGTGACTTACGAATACTCCGGACTCAGCTCTCGTTTGATACCATCTAATGGTATATATAGAGTTGATAGTCGGCTATGCAATGTATAATGCATTCAACCGACATATACTCTTTCCTATTTGACTATAATGAACTAAAGTTACACAAAGACCCCCTAGATTTAACAATACTAGACTAATATGGATACTAAATATAACACCCGTATAAACTTGTGTTTGAATTTTATAAAGATTTACAAGAAAATCATTTAGGAAAAAGAGTGAAACGTGACTTTTCTTATTTAGTTCAAAAAGACAGCTTTAGATTTTATGACCTGACTTTGGAAGACCACAACTTCCTCAATTCTTAATGAAATTCATTGATTCTTCTTCTGGAATTTAGATCTATGTCTTAGCTTTAAAACCCATATAATTACACTCACTGATTCAAAGTTTAAGACCTTCAAACTGCTTTTACAAGACACGGATTCAAACAGCTATACCTGTTGGACACTTGTTTGCATAAATTCGTTTTGGAATACTAAACCACCTCCACAATTCATGTTTCTTAGCTTAAAACTTTCCTAAAACATTAAGGTATCTTTTTGTTGAAAGAGATTTACCAGAAATGTTTAGTAAAATAGTTAAAACTCGTTCACAGTTAACCCAAATTTTGTAACATTGTGTGAATCAACTTTTTATACAACAAATTAAATCTAGTAGGGTGATGTGGAAAAAATGCAAGACATGCTAAATAAGAGTAAGATGAGTTTGTTGAGACACTTACACGAAATATGGATGAGTATGGTGATTGTTAAGTGAACTTGACCAACCCGAATACTATAAACTCTAGATGCTTACTACCAAAGCCCTTGCAATCCTTAGGAAACCCTTAAATCTTGATATTCCCTTGTGATATCAGTTGAATAAAGATGATGTGAAGTGTATTTTGTGTGTTAAATGAGGGAAAAAGGGTGGTCTTATTTATAGGGCAGGAGGGGAAGTAACTAGCTAGTTTGTTAGGGTTACTAAGTGGTAACTTGTTTGGATAGTTTAGGAGAATCAAAGGGGCCACAAGGTGCTTATGGAAAAGGGATTTTGCAGCCCTGGGCATGGATTTGAGGGTGACAAGAGGGAGGGGGGTGGGGGGGAAGGAATTCACCTTGGTCACGAGTTCTTTGCATGAAATGGGTAGTTTTGGGGGGATAAGGGAGGAAAGTAGTGGTGTAAATATTCAAGTGAGAAAATGGGAGGGAAATGCAAAAATTAGAAATGTATAAGTGTTTAAATGTGTTAGTAAAGGTGGTGAGTTATGCTGGGTATGTTGTGCATGCGTGCATGTAAAATGGTACAAGAAAGTAAACTATGTTTAGACAATGAGTTTGAATGCATATAATCACTAAAGATGATTATGAGAATGCTAAGATGCTTGCTTAGTGTAGACTAAACCTTAGTCTAGTGTGGTAGCTCACGATGTAAAACGTCCAAAGATGGTTCTCGTTATGCGCATGATATCTTAACTGTTAGGCGTAAAATCTATTATTTACTTGCTTAGAATAAAACGTTCTAGTTATACGTTAATGTCAAATTTTCGGTTGTCACACATAAATCGTATGTACACGTCTTCCGAGAACAACGGCTTTGGCACCACGCCATTTCGAGTGATTTTTCAAGACATCCCATGCTTCATAGTGGACAAACGCAAACCCCACGTTTCTTTGAATTTATTTTATAAAAACGAGCTAGCCATGTCGAATCTTTTTCAACACTAAGACGTTCATATTCAGTGACAATCACGGGGAACTTGTTGCGTTCATGTGTCAACGTTGTCCACATTCCCGTAATCATATCCTTGGCACGTTGGAATGATGCATGGCAGTTGTATTCACTATGAACTCTTTGCCAAAATATTTTTGAATTTTGGTCCATACTAAGTCTTGGGTCCTCGGATATTTGTATGTAAGTTTCGGCAACAAGTCTTTTTTCCTCTTATTTCCAAGAGGTACATATGATGTCGGTTTTCTTCTTTCTCGGCTTTCGTTGTTTTGTTTTTCCTTTTCCTTTTCTGATGAGAGAAGACTCGGTTTGTGATGTTTGTGGTTTTGATTTGTTGATGTTCAAAATATGTTGTAAGATCGTAGATAAGATCGTGGGATCATCCGTAAGATCATGGGATCATCCGTAAGATCATGGGATCATCCGTAAGATCGTAGGATCGGCTTTCAATCTGATCTTACCAATTTGATGATTTATCTTATTATTTTATGCCAAAACCTTATATAAGATTTGAATCTTTTCTTCCTTGCTATTATATTACTGACCTTCATGTTGGGTTTGACGAATGGGTATCTGACTAGTGTCATCATGATTCTTGCTCCTAAACCGGTGCCACCTTTGGAAGCGGAAACGGCTGCCATTGTGATGGCTTTGTTCTTAGGGATGGGGTTGGTTTCTGGCTCGGTTCTTGGATGGTTTTGGATCATTTAGTTTCTTGAATGTAAGGCATCTTTCAATGTATTTAAACCATTATGTCAGTATCGTGATCTGAAATCCTACGCACACCTATGCGGTTGGTTTTATTTGGGTTAAGCTTAAGAATTAACTAAGAGAGAAGGGGTCAAACAGCAGGTAGCTAAGTATTCAAATGTATAAAACCTCCTAACCCGCTTTCTAAAAAACATGAATTTTTATTGCATGGATGTAGTTTTTGTGCATATTTAACACATCATTATTTGTAGTATTAGAAAACATAGATCAGCAAAAGTGTATAGGTCGTCCTGAATACAGCATTCGACCAGTTTTACCTCAACCAAAGAATTACCCATTTTGACCCGACTACGTTAAGACTAGTTAACCAACGTGAGTGACCCACTCACTTTGCCACCTCTAAAATCCAGCAATTTAAAGCTCAGACTTACGATAAACAAACTAGACATGAATTTGACTAAGCAATCATCACTTAAGAACACAAATCCAAACACCTCGTCCTCATGTAACCCTACCATAATTTTTTCAGAGCAAGAGAGCCAACCAATGAGTATAAATGTCATAACAGCAAACTTTTACACGACAAATCTGTTTGTCCTTTTCACACCTTTAAACAAAACACATCTTAATCTTATTAGAAATAATACCACAATAATCTAAGAAAAATGTCAATGTCATTGACAGTTGCCACAAAAACTATGTATTATTAGCATCTTGCTTGCATAAGTTGTAGACCATTCAATGTTTTTGCTATATTAGTAGACACATAAAAGAGCATGGAACTTATTCCTTTGGCTACATATTAGCCTGCTTTCATGGGCCTAAATAGTTTAGAAGTCAAGAGTTCGTGATGTTGCTAACCTTTATGATGGGGTTTACCAATGAGTATCAGACCAATCTCATCGTGGTTTTTGCTCCTAAATCAGTGCCACCTCTGGAAGCTGAAATTGCAGCAGCTGTGATTGCTTTGTTGCTAATCATCAGGATCATTCCTAGCCTGGTTCTGGATCATATAGTTACCAAAATGATGCATCCTTAATTGGCCTACCTAGTATCATCAACACCACATAAAAAGAAAATAACTTAAACCGCAAAGGACAACAAAGGTGCTTTTTTCATACTAAACCCCCCTAAATCATTTTGGACAGAAACATAAGATTGTATCAGCGATATTATAAATTGGTAATCATATATGATACACTAAATATTTACAAGAAAATCTAGATTTGTGGACATGAAGTGTGTCGGTTCTACGCCATCAACTTGTCAGATATTGTGCTAGCTTTATCTGATATTGGATGGTATAATTTTTGTTTTGTATCTGATTTGGGGCATGTCCAAATTCAGTCATATGTTAACTTGATTGTAAAAGTTGTTTTGATATTAATATAATTCACCCTTTTGCAGCAAAAAAAAAAAAAAAAAAAAAAAAAAAAGTTTGTCCATAACCAACCCGCCCGACCTAGCGATTTTTCCACCTCTACTTTGCCACCAAGATAAACATAGTCCCTGACCCGTATAAAGGGGAATTTGCATATATATCCAAACCCACCTTCACCTGTTAGCCCCTATCGCCTTCCCTCCCCCCCCCCCCCCAAAAAAAAAAAAAAAAAACTCCCACACCTTCATAATTGCCACCTCTAGGCGTATAAATTTACCACTAGTTTCTTCCTGTATAACATAGAAAAACACTGTTCTATAAGTTGAAATATACATCAGGTAAGTAGCAATATCAAGCTTAGACTTTATTGAAGTTAAAATGGTAACAATTTCTTCACAGAAACCTAAGCATAGTGTCTGTAAACCTATCTCTGAAAGTTTAACGCGATTGTATGATTCTCATCCTTCAAAATGCAGTAATCACTTTATTAATGCACGTCCAAACAGCCCCTTAATCATGCCAATTCTATTCCAGGGCAAGCAGCCAAGTAGGAGTCATTGACTCAAGTTTTAGTTCCAAAGTCATGTACACAATTACCTCGTCACACACATCAGCATAACATTTACTGCAGCACACTAGTATTGGCACAATTCCATGATCATCTAAAACAGCTACAACAAGGCAACAGAAGCATTACACGAAACTGATCATAGGTATCATAATCACATATCCTTACATGATTTTTGTGTAAACTGATCATGATTTTTACTCCTAAATCAGTGCCACCTTTGGAAGCTGAAATGGCTGCAGCTGGGATCGCTTTGTTGCTAATCATCTTTAATCATTTCTGGCCTGGTTCTCGATCATACATATAGTTTCCAAAATAATGCATCATTATTAGCGTACCTAGTATCATCAACACCACATAAAAAGAAAATAACTTAAACCGCAAAGTTAGACCCATTAATTACAAATGGCTTGATTTGGGCTTTGTTTTCTACGTGGCCAATCAGATAAAAAAGCTTTTACGGAAATGAGTCAAAGGACAACCAAGGTGCTTTTTTCATGCTTAAACCCTCCTAAATCATTTTGGACAGAAACATAAGATCCTAAGGAATATTATAAACTAATCATATATGACACACTAAAAGCTTACAAGAAAACATAGATTTGTGGACATAAACTTTGTTGATTCTACACCATCAAGAAAAGTTTGTCCATAACTCAACCCACCCGACCTAGTGATTTTGCCACCTCTACTTTGCCAGCAAAAAAAAATATAGTCCCTGGCCCGTATAAAGGGACATTTTCATATAATTTCAAATCCACCTTTTCCTGTCAGCCTAACGCCATCCCCATCAGGTAAGTAGCAATATGAAGCTTAGACTTTATTGAAGTTAAAAAGGTAACAATTTCTTCACAGAAACTTAAGCATAGTTTTTGCTAACCTATCTCCGAAAGTTTAATGCGATTGTATGATTCTCATCCTTCAAAATAATCACTTTATTAATGCACGTCCAAACGGCCCCTTAATCATGCCAACCCTGTCAATTCTATTCCAGGGCAAGCAGCCAACCAATATATATAAATGTTTCTATTTCAAACTTGTAAGTGACAAAAATAAGTGTTTATTTCATGCATTTAACCCAAACAAGTCTTAATCTTCATTAAAATAATTGCAGGGTGCTATTATTAAAATGTCTATGTCAGTGACAGTTGCCACAGAAATCTAAGTATTATTAGCAATCTTATTACCCAACTTATAGACCATTCAATGTTTTGTTATTTTAGTACACACATACAAGATACATGGAACCAGTTGCAATTAGGAGTTGTTGACTCAAATTTTAGTTCCAAGGTCATGTATACAATTACCTCGCAAGCATACATCAGCATAACACTTACTGCAGGCGCACTATTATTGGCACAAGTCCATGATCATCTAAAACAGCTAAAACAAGGCACAACAAGGCAACAGAAGCATTACACGAAACTGATCATAGGTATCATATTCACGTTTCCTTACATTAATTGAGTCAATAAACCAAATACCCAAGGACAGAAACTTAACTCCAATACATATTATTACAATAATATTGCAATGTCCTTCTCAATTATATACACACCACATATTTAAGGGATTTTTCATATAGTATTCCAAAAGCTAAATGTTTCTAGATATGTACAATCCAAAAGCTCAATAAGTAGCAAATCAGCGAGTAGCAATATTATTCAATGGAGCAGCTGCTTTCTAAGACTAAATGCAATGGTCCAATTAATTGAACAACAAGGTTGACTAGTTTATAGGTTATGGCAGAATAATAAGGAACACTGACTTCTAAAATTAAATATCAATGTTACAAGTGATTTCCGTTTGTGTTATTCATGGATCAACGCACTTACATATGCAACGAAGATATGTACTGAAGTCATAGGCTCGAACATTGTTTTATTACCTTTGTCACATAATAATTACAAAAATGACTAATGTTTAACGTAATAACTATATAGCTTATTCATAGAATACTATCTAAAACTATAAACTGACTGGAATAAATAAAAAAGATACAAGAAACAACAGAAGGAATATATATAGGTCAGAAAGTTACTATAATATATCTTTTAGTATTACTCCATAAATGATTCTTAATCTCTATGTTGCAGCAACCGGAAACTGTTGTGAAGCTTCATGTAAGAAACTTGGTGGTGATATGTTCATACTCGAAACTTCTTCCTTGTCTTCTTCATCAGCATCCCAAAGAAAATGAGCATAAGAAGCCATAACATAACTGCAGCATCATCAATTCAAAATTCTTCAGTTAAACGATCAAAATAGTTAATAATTCCAGACACACATCAATGAAAATGAACATGTCTAACATACCAGTCATCCGGAGAAGCTTTAACTGCTTGATCAAAGTAAGTTTCTGCCCGAGATGAATCCTTTTGTGTCACCCATATTAAATCAGCGTACATCGATAAAGCATTTCCATCACTAGGGTTTGCTAGTATTGCTCTACTACAATACTCCTCAGCTTTCACCAAATCACCTCTCACCTATTTACAACAATGAAACAAATCAAAACCGGAGTAAGATATAAGCAACCAAAAACATTTGACACCGAATATGGAAATTATATATCTCTACATAGTAACCAAGTTTCCTTTAACACTCCAGTATATATATTTCAAAATTTTGATATGTATCATGTATGTACGTTAACATGTTACATGACAACTATTGAAAATAGCTAACACGGTATGTGTCCCTAAACGCGAAAACAAGAGAGCAATCCCACATTAGTGTAAATCTAACGTACTGTTTCTAAACACATATGCACCAATGTCTAATTAATTACTTCTATGTTTCACAACTGAAAAGGGCTACATGCATGCAATCACTTCTGTAAAACTACCATGTACAATATACACATTATTAACGTAATATATATATACCTCTTTCAAATACTTGGCGTAATTCCCTAAAATCAAGGAATTCCCGGGATTGGCATGAATCATACTCTTATAATACAAATCCGTCACATCATAACCCTCACCCTTACCCTCACCATCACCACCACCTCCACCATAACCACCACACACCCTCCCTCCATCACCACCACCACCTACACTGCACACCTCCTCACCTTCCACATCTTCCACAACATTAACACATGCATTACGTAAACAGTTAACACTAGTTAATGAGTGTCTACGTGAGATGTGTGTTGTTAGGTCATTTTCTGATGAGGTTTTTGTGAGGAGTGAAAATGAAGGTGATTTCTTTATGAAAAAGTGGTTGTGGGTGTGGTTGTTTTGATCTGGTGATTGAGTTTGGTGGTGTTTGAAGAATGTGTTAAGTGATGGATTTGATGAGCTTCTTAGAAGCATTTTTTTCTTTTGTTGTTTGGGGAATTAATGGAGGTGTGTTTGTTTGGTGTGAGTGAAAGTGTAAGGTGTGTGAGGGGTATTTATAGGGGGATATGGAGGTGATCTTGGCCGTTGGTTCTGTTTGTGATGGTACACGGTAGTCTTTTTCACATATGGTTTGTTTCTAGTGCTGAGCAAACCTGACTAAACTGAAAACCCGAGTTGAACCGGTTCGATCAAAACCAAATTACCGAACCGATCATATTTGGTTGGTTTTCGGTTTTATATATTTATGATTTTCAGTAGGTTCGAATCGGTTCAAACCAAACCGAGAAAAAAAAAAGCAAACCGAACCGAGCCGAATTGAATGGACAGACACAAAACCGAACCTAAACCGAGCACTTCAATTCGGTTATCGGTTCATGTCTTCCACAAAATCGGTTTGAGTGTTCGACTTTGGTCTGTTGTGTTCGTTTTAACCCGATGGTCAACCCTAGTTATTTCTACTAGTATTTCATAAGGTATTTTCTGAAATAATTTCAGACATTTTTACCGATTAATATACGAGTTTTATATTTATTGTTATATGGACTTAAACTACGTAAACTTTCCTTTTTCAGCAAGTAATGCTTCAAGAGTGTTTACAACTTTTAGGAATTAAATTTTGAAATCTCTCACATTTTAGCGATGATAGTCAATTTTTTTTTACTTTCATGAAAGGTTTGTTTGAGGCAACTCCTAAATATTGTATTTCATGCTATATTCAATGTTTTAATATGAAAGAGAAACCAATGATAAAATAAATGGGAAATGATCCTTGCCACTAACAACAACTTACTTACCCGCTGCAAGTGCCTTTTTAGCCATTTTTCTATGTTTTGCCTATTTGTTTCAGCAATTTCTTCATCTTCTTCAATGGCTGGTAAGTTCCCAAACTCCCTTTCTTCATTCCCGCTCCAAACGAGCAACTCCATTAGTGGCTCTACTGAATCCTCTCAGTAGAGAAACTCGATGAAGGGCGAAATAATAGGCTAGCAGCATGCAAGTAAGCTGCTTCTAGCAGTGATCATTTCCTCTAAATTAAAAAGACTTATTTTATGGTCTTATAGTGACATTTAAGGTGAGCAAATAGGGGTTTGAAGTTTAACTACATGGTCGATTATCGTGTTGTCAGTGAAATTCTGCTTGATGAGTTAGTTAATAATTACTCTTTACGAACTTTGAAATAAGCGAGCTCGAGTCACCGCCCCTCAACTTTTAAATTGTGCAAACACATAGTGTTTATTGTAACAACACGCGGTTTGTTTTTGCGGAATATTAATAAATTTTGATTACTATGTAAATTTAAATTCAAGAAGCAATGACCATAATATTGGTGGAATCAAATAAACTAACGATATAATTTACTTCAATCTTTAGTTAAGTGATGTAGATTCACCATATGATCCAAAACATCATGTACTTCTTTTGTTACAAAATTATTGTTTTCTAATAAAATTTTAGGAAAATGTAATTATTAGGCTATAATATCAATAATATTATCTTTACGCTTTAAAGGTTTTTCGTTTGTTAAAATTAGAAGTGAACCTAAAAGTTGTGGTCTAGTGATGGGTGTTTGGGATACTTCTGTGAAGGTTTCAAGTTCAAACCTCACATGCAACAAACTTTAGGGCTTGTTTTTCCGGCGCCTAATTTTCAACGCAAACATATTTGTGAGACCTATAAAGGGCACCCAATCTGCAACGCAAACATATTTGTGAGACCTATAAAGGGAGGACTTTTGAAAAATAGGTAATGTTTTAATCCTGGCTCTTCTGGTTTGCGAGAAACAACTAAAATGTTATTTGAGACTAATCTTTGAGAAAAGATCAGTCGAGACTCATGAGCGTACAAAATTAGGTTTCTTTGTATATTTAAACCTTTTCTGGAAAAAAAATAAAACAGAAAATAAATAAAAAATAAGTGAATAATAATTTTGCAACAACCCGAAACAAAAAGGTGAATTACGTGAACGATAAAGCACGATAATGAGCATGTATAGGTAACCGATGAAAGACACGAATACACGGAGAAAAGTGTGAATAAGCATGAGGGACCCGAGAAATAAATGCAATAGTATTGTTTAATTCCTCATTTATCATGTGATAAAAATGCTATTTCTACTTGATATTATTGGGCTATCTTGGCATTCACGTGTTGACTATTGATAATAGTTTAATCTGGAAAAAAATAAATAAAATGATCATATAATTCAATGTAAATAATTTTTTGTTTTTTCAAGGACTATGATAATATCATGTTCATGACAAGAAATTAAGATATGTATCGTTTTACGAGTTACGACTTGAAGTTTTGAAATCAAGGTTACCTATGATGTCTTTCCAGTGACTCGTGTGCACATGATGATTCATGGAGTAATAATGCATTATATTGGTAAATACGTAAATAACCATCTTTTTTATCAGTTAAGGTATGTATGTTATGTGTAAGTGTTATTATGTATTACAATGTTATGCATGTACAAAAGAGTACGCTATAGTGGTGGCGGCGGTTAGGTGGTGCAATTAGCGTGATCGCATCGGGCTTCAATTTAACAAGAGGCCTATTTTCTAACCTTCACATGATGTAGTTTTGCTCATATTTTTTTTAAGCTTATTATGGAAAAGTGATTTTTCTATAAACATGACTCAAAATGTGATTGTTTTATGGAGGGGTTCTCAAAATAGGGTTGTGGTCCTACAAAACTTCTCTATCTATCCTTTTACTTACTTAACTTTACGCAACACCCCCTCATCCAAAACATTCATGTTGTGCTTTGGATTCTTATTTTCTAGTACTACTAAGTTTACTAACCTTATATTAATAATCAATATAACCTTTTATGTTAAAAATATGTCTACCACTGTATTTGAGGGTTTGATTTTAAGTCAATTCAATATTTACCCAACTTAAACATTATAAAATCATACTCAAAATATGATTTAACTACATTGTGCATCATGTATTCAAAAAACTTGTAATTTATGTATATATGGCATTTTGATGTTTAGATTGAGTATATGTGAAATTATCCCTTTCTTATAAGAATATTTTATTAACTAATGAGAGAACTCGATTTTGCAATTATTAAGTTTACAATGTGTGTTTAATTACATGTGCATGCACAAATTAAAAAAAAAAAAAAAAAAAAAAAAAAAAAAAAAAAATTAAATTAAATGCAGCCAAAATTTAGAAATCTCGTATGTTAAAATAAATATTTAAGCTAAACGTCATTTATATCTAAACATCGTGCGTGCATCAATCTTATAACAAGCAGAGTGAAACAAAAAATATATAAATCACGAGAAGGGGTTAAAACCCTTGCTTTAAAAGATATACTAAAACGTATACAAATCTAGCCTAATTTGTGACGACTTTTTTGTATTTGTTAACAAAATGACGGATTTTGAGATGTCATAACACATTTGTAGAACCTAAAAGGTTCTTTAAAACTAAAGATTTGAAATAAATAAACTAGGAGGGGGTGTTACGTGCATTTGTAGGACTAAAAGGAAGGGGATGAAGTTTTTGTAAGGTCAGAACCCCACTGTGAGAAGCTAAATGATCCTATATGTAGCCATCAATCTTAAAAGTAATTCTTTCCGGCAGGCAAGCACCGTAAAGTGTTTACAAGTGTTTTGAGAACACTTTAGCCTAATTGTTATGGTGGTGGTCGACCACTTGGTGTTGTCACCCACCAAGCGTATTCCTCACTATATCCTTCTTTCTTGCATGCGTGGTCCTGGGGTTTGTGTAGTGGTTTGGTAGTGCAGTCTACTATTTTTTTATTTTTATTTATTTATTTATTTATGTTTTTATTGTTTTTAAGTATGTTTTTATAAAGTGAGATATTTTTATTTGTTTGATTTGGTGGTGACAATTACACCTATTTGGTTATGAGTTTGATGGTGTGTTCCGAGTGATGATGTGTCGTTGATGTGAAGATGATAGTTTTAATAACCATAACACCCGGTGTAAATGAAACATATTTACAATTGTCACACCTTATAAGGCCTCGTTTTTTAGTTATATGGCCAGGGCAATCAAAGTTCACTGAACGGCTCTAATACGCTAATGTGCAAACATGTGCTACTCGACATGAATTTACTCAACCAGTTGCACGATCACGAAGAATCTAAATAGAAGATGATTTATGCTTTTGAAAACTTTGGGTTTGTCATCGTATCAAAACATGTGTTATTTTGTTTTACGGTGAAACCTGCGTATCGAACCTCATAACATAAAATTTTAATGACGATTAATTGAGATAAAATCCATACAGATCGAATTTTGAAGAATAAAAGAAGAAAACATCAAAAAAAATTCTAAGACATAATAACATGTACTAATAGACATAACTTGACAACTTAAATTGGAGTAATGTTTACTACTACAAATTGTAAGAGTTAAAAATATACTTGTGACTAGAAATTTTGAGAGAGGCCACGACCCCTCCCAGTCCCCACTATGTTCCGTCTCTGACTACGGGGTAGTAGTACTTTTCAAGATTAAGTTGTTTAACCATCATTATATCATGTTGTACCAGAACTTATACATCACATGTCATGCTTAATAGTCATTTCTTGCACTTTTAAATCCAAATTTGATGATTAAACATGTTTTCAAAAATTGTAAACGTGGAAATTCATATTACATGTGAAAATAGTTTAGCTAAAAGTTGCACAGAATTATAGAAGTGCATGTTTTCGTCATGAGCCATGCATGACTAAATAACAAACCAAAGGCCCTGGGTGGCTAGGTTTGCAACAACTGGTTGGGGCTCGATGGTTTGGGCACCACCATATTATTTGGGTCCCAAGAATTGACTTCAACGGTGAGCCTTTTAAATGACAAACTATGCCATTGACTTATTCGACATGTTTTTGGTTTTGCTAAAAAAAAGACATGTTTCTGGTCAGAAAAGGAAAATGAAAATTTATTGGTTACATACTTTTTTTATATACAAAGTACAAACAACATTTGCATTATGCTATTTTAGCCTTTTAGGACAACATAATATTCAGGCTGTGTTACTCCACAGGGACGGAGCCAAAATATAATAATAAAGGGTTTTTTTTTTTTTTTTTTTTCTCTTTATTATTATTATTTTTTTCTTTCAAAAAACAAATGAAAAGTAATTTGTAGATTTTTATTTTTCTTTTTATAATTTGCACACATTATTATATGAGCAGATAAACCAGACTTTGAGTATAGTACAATTATGTAACGCATGAAATAAAATGTCTTAATAAAAAAATGTGCGTGCAAATCAATTTTTCAAACAAATGAAGTTATATAACTTAAACATTAAATCGTAGGTTATCCTTTCTAAAAAAATTAAATCGTAGGTTATAGTGATCACACACGCCAACAAATCCGGATTACAAACTTAAAATTTTGATAAGAAAACACATGATAATTAATAAATAAATTATTAGATAAAAATGTTTTGGAGGAAACGATGTCAAACTTCTTTTAATTTTTTTGTCTTCTAAACTATTAGAGGGTCATATACCTATAATTGAGCAAAGGGGCGGAGACAAGGAGGGGTCACAAGGGTCATATGTCCCTAATGAAAAAAATTGTAGTGTAAATTTTCTAAAATATCTAGATTTTTTATGTAATTTGGCAACTAATATGCGGTTCATCTATTACGTATGAGTTAGGTGGCGATTGAGTTTAAATTAATTGTTTTAATAAAAAAAATTATTTTAAAAAGTCATTTAAAAAGTGTTTATTTATGACAAAATTGAAAAGAATGACTAAGAGCATAAGGTACCTTTCGCATCGTCGGGTTTGTGTTATGAGAAAAGTGTTGTCACATCAGTATCTTTTCCAATAACACAAGAATTCATAACATCACCAAAAACACTCATCCCTCCTATAATATCATACTATGGTGCCGTCGTGCACTCCTGGACCCAACAATTCGAAAAATAAAATAATTAATGACGGGAAAACGTGAGTCACGGTGTGCATGTGGCACCATCCGGTTGGGTTTTTCGGGACCATTTCGGCTGGTCATGACAGCGCATGACGGGAAAGCGCGAGCCACAGTGTGGACCTCGCACCGTCCGGTTGCGTTTTGCCGGTAAAAACCAACGAAAACGTTGGGTACCGAGAGGTCTTAAAATATAAAGCTATAAAATGAAAGGCCATATTGAGTATTTTTTTTTTATTTAATCATGACTTAATTAAAATATTAAAAACAAACAAGCCCTTGTTAAAACTACTAAAGTGAAGAAAATTCATGGTGATTTTTTCAACTTAAACACAAATATGCATAGTTTCAACAACAACAATACCTAATCATATCTGAATGAGTTACGGTCAAATATGTTAAACCTATACAAGTTAATATTGAACAAAGCAACGAAAGCCACAAGTTGGTGATTATCATGTTAAGGCTGGGACAGAACCATGACCAAATATGATAAAGTGTACTAAATTTTCTGAACAATAATATAGAAACAAATTTCAATGGACCGGATACATTTAAGATGCGTTTAGAAAAAATTGATGCTTTTTCAAAAATTAAACTATGCCGTAAAAATCCATAAAGGTTTCGGGCACCAGCGAGAACCCCAAGTTCCCTCTTGAGTTAAGTTACTTGTATTATCTGTCTTTCGTTGAGATAAATCAATGATGGGCCATTGGGATATCACGTGCTAATGAATATGACACTGAATTGACATATTTGTTTGAAAACATGAGACACGAGAGCTATGTTATACAAACCCTCCCTATATTGTCACATCAAGAGGAGTTTGGTCAAATCGTACAACCCGTGATGTATACTGTATAAGCATTCAATGATTGGGTACTCTCCCTATTAGAGGGTGTGGATAACTCACCCCAAATTTTTTACTCTATTCATTTTAAAAGGATAGGGATATCACGTGCTAATGAATATGACACTGAATTGATATATTTGTTTGAAAACATGAGACAAATTTATACTCTATTCATTTTTAAATGGGGAGGGTATCATTTTCTCTTCAGCTTTTCCTCAAAATGTCACCAGACGACCCTAAGAGGGTATCGTCCCTTGCATTTTCGAATGTTGAGCCATCACAACCACCCAAGATGGTATCAGGAAACGCCACCTGATGGCGCCAAGAGGGTACCGACCCTTCGCGTTTTCCTGTAATTTTGTCGCGTTTTCGCTTTCTTTCTTTCTTTTTCTTTTTTGGTACGTAGCCAAATGGTCAAAAATAATAAACACTCCCTTACTATCCGTTATTTTTTTTTTGTCACAATACCCACTTTTTTCCAAATTTTTACCCTTTAAAAATCCTATAAATACCACATTAATTTTCTTATTTTTACACACACTTAAACATGCACATCTCAACAATACATATCTTTTTAACCTCATTAAAACGCTATGAATACCAAAGAATATGATCTTTGCGTTCTTTATTCTCAAGACGATGTGGAATGCTACACTCAATATTTTCAATATTATCAACAATTTCAAGATTTTAATGATCAAGAAGCCTCGAGTTTGGATCCTATACCTAGGAGATACATGCCCCGTAACTAAGAATAGGCGGAAGAATGGCTAACGAAAGATTGTTTTGGAGATGAAGATAGTCCACCTAAATATCCGGAGAGGGTCTTTACATGAAGGTATAGTATGAGTTCAAAACTTTTTAAACAAATAGTTAATGATATTACCAATTACAATGTTGACCCTTTTCCCGAATACTTTCATTTTTTAAACAACGATATGATGCTTTGAATCGTTTAAGTATTAGTCCTATCATGAAAAGCACATCGGTTATACGCCAATTGGCATACGGCACAACACCCGATGCATTTAACGATTACCTACAGATTGGTGAACGTTGTTCACGTGACTGTTTACACAACTTCACTAAATGCATATACACTTTATACATTAATGATAAGAAAACCCGATTTAAATAATATCCAACATATGAAGAAAAATATGGACTCTCGGGAATGCTCGATAGCATTGATTGTATGTACTGTGAATCGACAAACTGTCCAACGGTCTTACACCTAGCAATTCAAAAAGACGTGACCATAAATACCCTCTAATGCTTGAAGTCGTTGCGTTACAAGATTTGTTTATTTTGCATGCCTATTTTGGTGTCCCGGGTGAACCTAACGACCTTAATGTTCTATACGGATCACTGTTATTTGATGACCTTCTTGCCGATATACCTTCGGAAGCTCCTTTTATAGTAAATAGAAAAACGTACGCAAAAAGTTACTATTTATCGGATGAAATTTATCCTCAATGGACTACATTTGTTAAAATATATTCTATTGCAATGGATGCAAAAACAATGAAATTTAAAAGAGTTCAAGAAAAGATATCAAATGAGCTTCCGGAGTCCTATAAGGTCATTGGGGAATTATACAACAACCCGCACGTGCTTTCCAAATCAAAATGCTACGAAGAATCATGTATTGTTGCATCATAATACATAAAATGGTATTGAAAGATCAAGATTTCACAGTTTGTGAATTGAACGAATTGTACGTTTCTCCACATCCGAATATTACACGTACTTGGATCGAACGATGTGAGACACATCGAAGGAAAAACAAAGAACTTCGGGATAGGAGAGTGCATGATGCGTGGGAATTGCACCAGGCTTTACCTCTCGAGGGATCTCGAGAAGCTTACAACCCCCACCAGGCAGTGTACCTGATCGTTGTAGTATAGTATAGTGACAAGTACCGGGGGATTGATCGTTCAACTTAGTAATAGTGCCGCTAGGATTAGAAAACCTAAGAACTAGGTTTAGAGGTGAGGGATGATTCTTTTTGTATTTTTTATGTTTTATAAAAGCAAATAAAAATCTCGGGTATTGGAAGAGTGGGCGAAATTAGTTGCTAGTCAACTAACCCAATAACTAAGATGCAATCAAAATAAAATACTAAAAATGAAAATAAACTAATTTAACTAGAGGTGTGAGCAATATATGGGAGAATTGTGTTTACTTAGGTTTCACTACTCCCTAGATATCTTTTATAGGTTAATTACTTGTTACAGTTACGTGGATGACGGATTGTATTCCTTAATACCATTCGTGGGGTGGCGTACTTACTTCCCCAATCCTATAAGCTCCTACTTCACTCCTATGTCGAGCCGGCTAAGAAGCTCCTAACATGGGATCACTAGAATTCGCTCATGCATTAAATACAATCATAAAAACCTAGTACACATCGGTTCATATTTCTTAAGACGTTCAAGCAAGTTACACAACGGATATCTGCCAGTTTTCTTAAGCCTAACATTGAAATCATTCTTCCATTACAACTATAAACAAGCAATCAACCTATAATTAACATCTAGGTTTCATTACATCTAAGCAAACACATGAAAGATCTAGCCTAGCATGTTATAATCAAGACAAGCATAAGATATATTCAAACAACACATAGACATATTGAATGAATTGAAAGAAGACTTATCTTAATTGAACATGAAAGGTTTCAAGGGGTGAAAACCCTTGAAAATACTGTTACAAACGACCTAGGATTTATTAGGTTCGACCCTAGTATTCTCCACACAAGTTCCCCCCTTAATGAATGAAAAATAGAAAAGTATATATAGATTTTGTGAGGTGACGGCGTCAAGAGTAAATGTCTGACGCCGTCATCTCGCCGCCAGTAAAGTTCTCGGACTGCCTAGATCTGGGTTTGACGCCGTCACGTGTAATCCATCTTCAGGCCGTCACCAAAATAACTCTTGACGCCCTTCTTCTGACGCCTTCAGGTTTTCTCTGGGTCGTCATGGATTTTACTCCTGACGCCGTCACATTTTCCTTCTTGACGTCGTCAGGTACTGTTCCCTGCATGGAAAATTAAGTCTTTGCCGTTTTCTTCACTTTTATGCTCTAAAAACGTCCAAAATGCTTCATTTTCCAGAATTCACTCCCAAAGTACCTAAACTCACAAAAGAAACGATTTAGGGCAATATTTGATCAAATAAATTTAATTCCAGGCTTAAATGACCCCTTAAAAACGATTTATTTTTTGCCTCATCATATACCCTTACACTTGAGATTTGCTTGTCCTCAAGCAAATGCGTTTTTATTCTAATCAAAATACAAGTTAGGGGTCATTTAACACTAATATAAAAGTAATTACAACAAATAATCGTTTCACTAAAGACCAAAGACAAGCACGGAGGTCATACACTAGCACCTCACAAATAGTGTTTAGATACTCACATCTCTCGGGTGTAATAAAGTAATATCACAATATGGAAATGGAAAACATCTCTCACTACCTGTCATAGCAAAATAGATTACCATAGGCTTGGGAAAGGATCAAACCTCCACCACATGGCGTAAGCACCTAGGATAAACTATCAAAGAGGTCTTTTAAAGGGTTGTAACGTTAGGTGTAGGGATATAGAATACACGGTTTTGTTGGATATAGGCAGTCTTTACTGGTGGCGAGTTAATCATCTTGGTTAATTACATATACAATGTGGCGTTGCTAAGCCAAGACTAGACTCGACTTAAGCTAACAAATGAAAAATAACAGAAACATAAAATAAACATAGAATGAAACGGGATGGTAGTCCGTATGTTTTTTTCTATTTTTTTTTTCTTTTTCTATTTTTTTTTCTTTTTCTTAGTTTTTTCGATTTTTTTTTTTTTTTTTTTTTTTTTTTTTGTGCATACACTCTTATCCTACCATCCAAAATAATAAATCATAGGAAATGTACATTCCCCTTACACTTGAATTTTTACATACTTTACAATAAATTAATCTAATGACTCGAATTAAGATAATCAAAACACTTGGAGTACTTTTAAGATTAACGTACATATGGGGGTAATAATATGATGTTCTTCCCCATTACTCCATAACATAAGTACTTTACCCATGAGTCTCAATCGTCCCAAAACAATATGTATAAGGATATGACTCGACTTAGCAACCATGTAATTAATTGAATAATTAACTAAGGGTTTAAACAAATAACAATAATGCACTAAAGATGAGTACATACACGGAAAGCTAAGGCGATTTGGGTGTACATTTAAGTGGGGTGTAACAAATTCTTCCTTTAAGTAAGATGCTTAAAGTTAGAAATGAAAAGATAGGCTCGGAGGGGTGTACTAGGGGTATCGTGTACTAAAAATGAGTACAACGCTAAGGTGAGGGAAAAATTAATTGACTTAACTAGCCAAGTAATATGACTTAAATGGTCAAGTAATTATGATACGGGTTTAACACAAGGGTGATCCTAATGCCTCTTATCATGTAGTAAATCCTACTACACGAATGTAGTCTCACTAGCGGTCTCGGGATGCATCACTAACGCAAGTTCTAGAATCTAAATGCTACCGGTACACTCATAAGCACTAATAGTAAATGCTTTTCCTATCAAATCTAAAGACGAACCTCACATATTTGGGTGGAAAATTTTACGGTTTTGTGCTAGTCATACAATCTCCTATCCATGAGACGCTTGCTATGGCTAAAGTTTCACTCCTAAATGTTGTAAAAATTTTTAAATTTGGCGCTAAAATTACACTAACAAGTATTTCTCATAGTTTTATTACACATCTACTATCAAACAAACAAACTCAAGCGAAAGTGTATCTGTAAGGTATCATCATTTTACCCTCCCCTTACACTTAGGATGAACATTTTCCCCAATGTTCAAGTAAAGAACGTAAAAGTAAAGCAGGTAAAAGAATGAAATCACATACTCCCATGATTCGCTCGGTATGGATAATATGGTAACCAGGTTAGATCTTCCTCCAAGAAAATGAACAATCAAAGCTTCCCTTCCAGAATATAAATCATCTTCTTGTCATATATAACCTGTTAAACCTGAGAAAACAGACAAGGCAACCTCGCGTAAAATCGGCGGCAATCTATATATGCTAACAAATCCTAGAAAACAAAATAAGATATAATGCTTGTGGAATGATGTTTGCAGATTTCCTGGAGATTATAAAACTAAAGATTCAACAAAAACTTTAAGACTCCGTTAGAAAAACAAAACTGGTAAAATTTCCAGAATTTTACACGTGACGCCGTTAGGAGTTTCTTCCTGACACCGTCAGAAGTGACCTGCAGAAATTATTATGTTAAGTTTCCCGAAAATTTCTGGAAAAATTTCGTCCTACTTCCTGGAAAATCCTGCAAAACACCATTATGACTCGATACAAGCATTTGACTCTAACAAATACGAATATACATGCTCACTTAATATTGTGGAGAATCATGATCGAGTTTGTTTCTTAAAAACATATTTGGGGTTTCCCCTTACACTTATCTTTTGCGAAATACCTTTGGATGAAGTTAAGACTAAGCCAAACAACAAAATAAAGTATTTTCACCATTTTAGTTTTGAAACATGATCTACCAACAATAAAAATAAAGCATGCATATGGAAGCAAATAACAATCAAACAAAATAAAAATCACACAAAACATGGGTTGCCTACCAAGAAGCGCTTTTCCTTATTTACGAGTCTTGTAGCTAGACTCAAGGTCATGGGTTACTACGTGACCTCATCGTTGGTTTCACTCTCTAGGTCATCTCCTATACCAGTTTTGTATTCCGGACCTAGTTGCAAGCATTCTTTGTAGAAACCAAGCATCCTATTCATCACATACTCTACTCCTCTACGTCTATCTTCATCATTCCTATAGTAAGCCGCTTGTTTGTGTTCCTTTTCTATGTTTGACAAGAGGCGGTACTGCTCAATCTTATAGGGCATTTGGTAGGCAATCTCATCATTCTCCTCCTTGAACCTAACTATCCCTAAAGTTGGATCATAACTCATCTTAGTGGCCTCAACGAATGGTTTTTCGAACACTACTTGACTTAGGCAAGCATCTATCACCGGACGAGTATCCTCTACTATCATAAAATCGATCTCATAAGTGAAATTTCCGACAATCACATGTAATCCCTTCACTCTTCCTACAAAATTACTTATCAAATTCTTATTGGGCATCATCCTATAACCAAGTTGTTTCTTCATTACCCAATTATAATAAGTCCTAGTCATGATGTTTATAGGAGATCTAGGATCGATATAAGCTTTCCATATATGCATATGCCCAATGTTGCATGGTATGTTGATGTTAGAGGGGTCTCCCATTTTGATAAGGGGTGAGCCAAGGATATATGGTGTCTCGGGGTCATCGAATAAATCTTTATGATATTCCCGTTCTTCCTTGGTGGGTAACTTATCAAAGTACTCTTCTACAGTCTCTACTTCCTCTAACTCTTCTCCCTTATTAACCTCAACTTCCCTAATTTCATCCCTAGTCTCGGTTTCTACTCCAACTTCATCCTTGCCACTTTCTTCTATCTCATTATCTATTGGCTTAATGGTGACAACATTGACAAAGTGGACGTGTTTGGATGACGAGGGATCCTTAGTTTGGATTCCGCTATTGGCGTCCCTAATGTCCTTCCTAGGTGTAGTTAGCGCTTGGTTGTTGAGGGCTTTCAACAAGTTGTCAATCTTATTGGTCATCTCCGTTTGTTGTTGGTTGAATTCAGTTTCAAACCTAGCTATGCGAGCTTCTTGAGATGCCATAAACTTGGACATCAATCCTTCAAGATTGTTGGTACTACCATAGTTGTTAGAAGGATTGTTGTTGAAAGTACGGTTGGAGGGTGGACCGTTTGGTTGGTAACGATTAGGCGGATTGGAAGAATTGGTTTGGTTTTGTTTCCACCTAAGGTTTGGGTGATTTTTCCAAGCAGGGTTGTAGGAATCACCATAAGGGTTTGGCTCGAGTTTGAAAGTGTACCACTTATCTCATGCTTCGTCGGTACGCGAGGATGCGTAGTCCGCAAAAGCTGTTCCGGGGAGTTCCACACAATCACGAGTGTCATGGGGACCACTACATAATTCGCATGAAGAAGTGATTTTGTTCACTTGGCTTGAAGGCTTAGGAGCTTCGTAAGATTTCATGAGAAACTTGACTTGGTCCTCAAGTTCCATGATCCTACGGTCGGGAGTGCTAGAATTGTTCGAAGGCAAAAATATTGCCTTGACCGTTTTTTTCAAATCACGGGGATCATTCCAATATTTATTGTCATAGAGAGCAAGATCTTCTATGAGTTCCCATGATTCTTCCGCACTTAGATCACGTAGCTTGCCACCGGCCGATTGGTCAATGGTTCACCTTGTGGAAAGATCGATATGGTCATAGAAGATTTGGACTTGGAGCCAAAGATCTATGCCATGATGAGGGACTTTTTGGAGTAAGTCCTTGAAACGAGTCCATGCTTCATATAGAGTTTCACCTTGACATTGTTGGAACATCAAGATATCATTTATGAGCTTGGTAGTTCTCCCCGGTGGGAAAAATTAATCAAGGAAACGAGTGGTGAGATCATCCATGAGGTGATGGATCCCGCGGGTAAACGCTCAAGCCATTGACTAGCTTGATCATGTAGAGAGAATTGGAATAGGCGTAATCGGGTTGACTCTCTAGTTGTAGCATCAAGGTCTATAGAATCTACGATTTTAAGGAAGTCCTTGAGATGTTGATTTGGATCTTCGGAACGAAGTCCATGGAATGCACATCCGCTTTGCACCAACCGGATGGTGTCGGATCGCAAGGGAGACACATTGGCTCCTTGGGTGAGCTCAATGGTGTTTCGGTAGCCTTGGTGGCTAGGTCGGGAATACTCTCCTAGGGTTCGGGGCCTAAGAGGTTGGTTAGCTAGTGATGGGTTTTGTGGGTGGTCTTGTTGTGGTGGGTTTATGGGTTCAAAGATGTTACCACCTTCCATGATGTCGGATGGTAAAGATTACGAACAAAAACACGAAGAAATGAGATAGACTAAAGAGAACCTAAAAATAAAAATAAAATCTTACTAGAAAGGAATCTAGCAAGTAGACCTAATAAAAAGAAATTCTAACCTAGACAATAACTATTCCCCGGCAACGGCGCCAAAAACTTGATGCGTGGGAATTGCACCAGGCTTTACCTCTCGAGGGATCTCGAGAAGCTTACAACCCCCACCAGGCAGTGTACCTGATCGTTGTAGTATAGTATAGTGACAAGTACCGGGGGATTGATCGTTCAACCTAGGAATAGTGTCGCTAGGATTAGAAAACCTAAGAACTAGGTCTAGAGGTGAGGGATAATTCTTTTTGTATTTTTTATGTTTTATAAAAGCAAATAAAAATCTCGGGTATTGGAAGAGTGGGCGGAATTAGTTGCTAGTCAACTAACCCAATAACTAAGATGCAATCAAAATAAAATACTAAAAATGAAAATAAACTAATTTAACTAGAGGTGTGAGCAATATATGAGAGAATTGTGTTTACTTAGGTTTCACTACTCCCTAGATATCTTTTACAGGTTAATTACTTGTTACAGTTGCGTGAATGACGGATTGTATTCCTTAATACCATTTATGGGGTGGCGTACTTACTTACCCAATCCTATAAGCTCCTACTTCACTCCTATGTCGAGCCGGCTAAGAAGCTCCTAACATGGGATCACTAGAATTCGCTCATGCATTAAATACAATCATAAAAACCTAGTACACATCGGTTCATGTTTCTTAAGACGTTCAAGCAAGTTACACAATGGAGATCTGCCAGTTTTCTTAAGCCTAACATTGAAATCATTCATCCATTACAACTATAAACAAGCAATCAACCTATAATTAACATCTAGGTTTCATTACATCTAAGCAAACACATGAAAGATCTAGCCTAGCATGTTATAATCAAGACAAGCATAAGATATATTCAAACAACACATAGACATATTGAATGAATTGAAAGAAGACTTATCTTAATTGAACATGAAAGGTTTCAAGGGGTGAAAACCCTTGAAAATACTGTTACAAACGACCTAGAGTTTATTAGGTTCGACCCTAGTATTATCCACACAAGTTCCCCCCTTAATGAAGGAAAAATAGAAAAGTATATATAGATTTTGTGAGGTGACGGCGTCAAGAGTAAATGTCTGACGCCGTCATCTAGCCGCCAATAAAGTTCTCGGACTGCCTAGATCTGGGTTTGACGCCGTCACGTGTAATCCATCTTCAGGCCGTCACCAAAATAACTCTTGACGCCCTTCTTCTGACGCCTTCAGGTTTTCTCTGGGTCGTCATGGATTTTACTCCTGACGCCGTCACATTTTCCTTCTTGACGCCGTCAGGTACTGTTCCCTGCATGGAAAATTAAGTCTTTGCCGTTTTCTTCACTTTTATGCTCCAAAAACGTCCAAAATGTTTCCTTTTCCAGAATTCACTCCCAAAGTACCTAAAATCACAAAAGGAACGATTTAGGGCAATATTTGATCAAATGAATTCAATTCCGGGCTTAAATGACCCCCTAAAAACGGTTCATTTTTCGCCTCGTCAGTGCACGACGAACTTCGACATGATATCATGGAGCATTTATGAAACCTTAATCACTAAATTGTATCTTTTTTAATGTATCGTTTTTTTAATGTATCTTTTACTTTTTTTTCTTTTTTTTTTTGTACTTTTTTTAATGTATTTTTTATTAATGAAAATTTAATTTTAGTTAAATGTTGTTTTATTTAAATAAAAAAATAAAAAATATATATGTGGGTTCCAAGGACGCACGACGGCACTAGAAACTAGTGTTATAGGTGGTTGGTTTTTTTTTTTTTTTTTTTTTTTTTTTTTTTTAAATTTTGATGTTATAGGAACAATTGTTGATGTAACAGCGCTTTTCTCTAAGAATACGTGTAGATTAAAATCTTCATTTGAAATATTTTAATGTTGACGTATGTAGCCGAATGGCTAGGAACCATTCGGCTCATATAGGTAGAGCCGAAGAGCACAGGCCGAAGGAAAAGCTCAACAGGTATGAACCGAGGACAACACGATCCCAGGATTTCAGGGATCGTGTCGCCCACTTGTTCTGACATCCAACAACCAGGTATGGCCTTGCTCCTTCCCAAGGCAGAGTAGGTAATGAGATGAGTAGTATAAATACCCTTCACTTCATTTATGATTCAACTAACACACACAATACTCTCACTAGCATTTATTACAAACCCTTCATCCTTTCACATACTCATCCTCACACCGGAGGTTGGTCTTGGGATAAAACCCAAGGCGAGCCTAACGTGTGCTACTCTTGTGCAGGATATTACCCAAGACCGGACGGCAAGCTCAACGGCTGGACCCTTCCACAAGGTTTTACTTCAACAAATTGGTGCCATCCGTGGGACCCGCTATTCATTCTACCAAACGAATCCGAATGTCGGGACCACCTCCCTTCCACCCCTTCCACACACCTGATCCCCAGGTTGGAGGGAGTGGGGATAACAATGACAATACGAACAACCACAATGATTCAGAGAATGATTCATCCAACCTTCAGGCGATGATACTCAGTCAGATGGCATCTTTAACGGAACTTATTAAGGAGCATAATGCAAAGGGAGGAAGGATAGTTCAACCCATACGTCTAGATTTTGGAAACGAGAGTGACAAAGATAAGAGAAAAGAGAAAATGACGGAGGCCGATGAAGAGCTGAAGAAACCTTTTAAGGAAGTGCTAAGATCTCCGTTCACCCGTCGAATAGTGGAATTCACAGGAGAAAACTATGTAATGCCGTTGAATATGAAGTTTTATGATGGGTCGTCGGATCTGAATGACCACCTTACCAGGTTCACCGGAGCCGCCAACCAAGGGCAATGGCCGATGCCAACTTGGTGCCTCATGTTCCAACAAACTTTGGATGGGGCAGCCGGAGGATGGTTCGAACGGCTGGAGCCGGGCAGTATAGACAGTTGGGACAGTTTAAGGGAGCAATTTTCAACTCGGTTTTCATTAAGGAAGAAGTGTACTAAAGACCCTACGGAAATAACCAAAATTGTCCGGAGGGCACATGAATCGTTACCAGACTTCAAAGAACGGTGGACAGATGAAGCAAGCTATATCAGTGGGGTTCCAGAGATCATGCGTATTTCGGCCTTCATGGGTGCCCATAAATGTCCAACTCTCGCTAAGAAGTTCTCAGACAGGGTGCCACGAATGGTAACCGAGATGTTCGCCAGAGTGGATGACTTTATAAGGTCTGAAAAAGCTTTCCGGGATACAGAACTGCCTAAAGGAGAGGGAACAGATACTGGGCGAGGGAATTACTCTGCTCAGAGGGGAGACCGGATGGTCAGAGGAGGGTTAGGAAACAGATTCATGGTAGACCGTCGGAATGACCAACGACGGAGGGAAGTATTCCAACCTTACATTCCCCCTCGGACCAATCCTGGACGGAGCGAGACAAATAACCGGAGCAATTACCAACGTTCAGAACCATTTCGGAGCAATGTTGAGCGTACGAACATAGGCTCGTTGGCCAAACTTCCGCGTGAAATCTTAATTACTGAGCGTCAGCTGAATCTGCCTCAACCTCCACCGATGATGGGTAGACCAAGGGCAGAAAACATGGATAGGTTTTGTGAATACCACGGTGAGAGGGGCCACCTCACGAACGATTGTCACCAACTCAAAAAGCAATTAGAAACGGCATTGAAGTCAGGGAAACTTGACCACCTGCTCAGAGACTGGAAGCAAAGGGATGCTAGAGGAAATAGGGATTTCCCTAAAAAAGAGGACAAAGGTAAGAATAAGGTGATTAACATGATTCGGAGCTCTTCCATCGTCCAGAAAAGAAAGTACGGAGGTTGGGACGAAGATTGGATGAAAGCACCGATAGTATTCCCGTCCGTATCAACAAGTGATTTGTCAGAAGAACCACTTATCATAGAGGGAGACATAGAAGGATATCTAGTAAGGAGAATA
>JARVZY010005763.1:0-28588 GCA_030686995.1 Artemisia argyi
TTCTCGTATGGAGGCGATTCATCGCTCTCAAGTTCCTTGAAAGATCATATTGCACTTGTGCAATTTCGTCTTGAATGGCAGAGAGCCTGTTTAACATTGCATTCATATCCATATCACTAGGGTTGGGGGGTAGAAGATAAGATAAAGGATGAGAGTGGAGTGAAGGAATGAAGTAAAAAACCTCCATTTATAGCCTAAGAAAAGAATCTCGCCCCGCGAGTACGCCGGACCTACTATACTCAAAAAAGGCTGTTTGTTTGAACAAACTCGGCGACCGTATAAAAAATTGTTGCTTATAGCTGCAGACTTTATGAACCTGTACACCAGCTTACGTAGCTACAACCAACCCGTGTCATGCAGAATTCATTCCTTGCAGAAAAAGAATGAATAGTAGAAAAAAAGAGAATCGAATCCAATTTGCCCCCTTTTAAGTACTCTTTTTGGTCTAGAGAAAAGAAAACTTGAATAACTTAGTTATTAGTCAATTAGTCTTGCTTTTTTTTTCGTTTTTCTAAAAATGAAGATGCGAAAAAAAGCAATCCATTTAGTAAAATCAGAAATGTAGATCTACATAAGAAACAAAATGTCTTCTATTCTCCCATTCTAAAGCCAATCGAGTTCATAACAACAAAAAAGAAGAAAGGAATGGATCTCACACATAGCCTATAGAAATGAAGAAGAAGCTTCGAGAAAGAAAGATGAGAGGAGAGAGAACAAGCAAGCAAGGGCCCGAAACAGAGGAAAATCCAAACAGAAAAAGAGAAAATCTTCCAAGCAAAAAACAAGATTGGAACCGGCAGAGAATGAAGCTTGAAAACTTGTCGTCCAGGCCTTAGCAAAGACAGACAAGAAGAAAGAGAGTTTCGTTAGAGGATTGTTAGCCATGGGTCTTGTTCTGGAACACTTCACCAAGACCAAGTCGATCCGTATATAGAGTCATACTAATCGAGTCCTTCTTTATCTACTGAGTTGTAGTTGTTGGAAGAAAGAAAATAGCACGAGTACGATTCGCAGGCCATGTTCGGAATCGAACGAAATAGATTCGACCTAATGGGGTCCTATCTTTCTAGCGGCTAGTGATTTAGGCGCTCGCTCAATGATTTATCATTTTGGAACCGTTGTCCTAGGCAACATGGGAGAGATAGGTGGAAAGACCACATGAGTCTCAACAAAGTGAGAAAAAGCTATCGAACATCCTCCGAATGCATTCTTTTTCTATGAATTGACTGTCTTTCATCTTTCTTCTCTTAGGAGATTCTTTGAAAAACTTTTTGCAGGGAAAAATCGTAGTCGAGGAGCTTTGACGACGAGAGAAAGACTGACCCTACAGAATAGGATCCTTTACCAGTAGCTCATACTCCTAACTAGCTAGGCTTTCTATTGCATCTATATCTATTATAGGTTATAGGCTACTGTTGCGGAGCCCAAAACTAAAGAAAAAGAAACGCGGGCGCTGTTAAACGAATAAAAAGTTCATGATCCCCGATCTCAAGCAGGGAAAAGCGCCGAAGGGAGAATGCATCCGAACGGGGAAAGAGGATCTTCGTAGATAAGGTGCCAAGAAGTGTGCCCACCCCTAAATCCCTAAAGAAGCGGACTAGATGCCATGTTCCGATCTCATACTGGAATAGGAAATGACTACAAAAGTACTAGCTGCTCAGTTCCGTAGCTCCTATTGTTAGGCATCTATTAGTCTATTAGTGGAAAACGACCAATGAAAAGAACCAAAAAAAGAAAACTTGCGGCGTGGCAGGAAAAAGTCCATTATCTCCATCTCTAAGAAGCCAGAAAGCGAGGAACCCTCCTCGAAGACACCATCTTGTGTTGTGGGAAAGAGGACGAAGGCGATAGAGAAAGCAGGACCGGGGAGTGCACTAACCGAAAATAATAATATACAGTTGGAGTCGTCTATGGACTAGTCTATCTACAGCATAGATAATAGGAAATTTGGGCTTCCATTTCAAAAACAACTACCCCAGCTAAGAATCTAGGATAGAAGCTGCTCTTTCCAGTACCGAACATTTCCATCCCATCCTGAAGAACCAACCTTCCCCCTACAAAGGGTGTGAATTCCACTTCTTCTCTAATAAGCAGGAAATAGAAGACATTGAAAAGATCCTTATTAGTGAAAAAATGAAAAAAAAGTGCAGGTGAAAGGTTCTGAAAGAACTCAAGCGTAAGAGAGAGGTGAGGAACCCTTTCTTCTCCAGTCTTTTTCTTCTTCCTCTGGTCTCTGCCTCGGACTTTCGGACTCTGCCTTGCTTTGCTTGAGATCTTCTTAAGTAGGCCATGGTGCACTCGTTTTGAGGAGTAGAGTAGTAAGATCATTAGGAGGCGCACAAGTCATCGACAAGGACGTAGCTAGTAGGATCTGCCTCAGATCCGAGAGATTCCGCAGCAGCCATTCCGTCAAATCATTGACTGAAAGAAAAAACCATCCAATCATGAGAAAAAAGGACTGCCTGAGGTCTAATCTTAGCGCATCGGAAAAGGAAGAGGAAAATAAGGGTTCGAAGAATCCAACTAGAAAAGAAAGAAGGAATCCTTCCCTTTTCCATAGCCCTTCCGGCGAGTAGAGATCGGAGGCCTATTCCTCTAGGGAGTTGGTTCTTATCCGTTCGCCTTCTCTTTTAGGCAAAGAAAGCTCACGCTCAAGAAAGGAGGGAGATCGAGACAGGCAGTAAATAGGCTGACTCGAGTCACAAGTCGGCAACGATATCTTTCTTACTGAGCAGATCGGTGGAAGTGTTCCGAAATATCCTCTATCATAGCGACTAGGGTTTTCCCATACACTAACGGCATAAAGAGTGTCTTGTGTCTTAACGAGTTTTCGGTCGAGATAAGCTTCGATTATTACCAGATCCACCTTCCCGTGCAACTATCTCTTCCACTCTTCCAGGATAGGATAGAAGTGTATAGATCTTGGATATTTCTGAAAGGTTATCAATCAAATTGGTTTTCCTAGTTAGATCTTTATCGACGAGAAAATAGGACATAATCTGGTAGGCGCTAGCAGAAGCATCTTGGCTAATTGGAGCTCTTAAGAAATCATTCTTACTGGTTGAGCTTTTCTACGGGTGTACTCGCCCCGTCTATGTCTATATAAGGAGTCATAAATGTATTATGGTGATGGATAAAATTTCTTTTGCAAAGCTGCTGCTGGTTTTGGTTCGTCTTATTCTTTATGGTCGCCAGTTTGAGCTGCTGGTAGGCCTTGCAAGTAATAACTTCGACGTAGCTCCCCCGCGTCAACCCAAAATGCGGTTTACTTTGAAATTGGAGATCACGGCGGATACGCCTATCGGAGAATTCCCGGTGTCTTGGAGGATAGCAAAATCTTCTTAAGTAAAGGTGATCGACCATTTCTCCCGTTGCTTCAGACATTTGGTGGGGGCTTCCAATCCCGGCGCCTGGACACTGCGCAGATGTCTCTTCCGCTTCGACTTCACTTTATGTACTCTGGCGTCTTAGCCGCGAAATCTCATATTAAATCTTCTTTTGCATCGTTTGCCTATCGGTTCAGCGACTACGTGCCCTTCAACTCTCGGTCAGCGGATCCTGCTTACTGAGAGTTTCTTATCTGTTGGAAAGTGGGAAAGTTCTGTTAGGTTCTTAGTAGCAATCGGCGACCCTTTTTTTCTTTTACTTCACAGAGCTTTTCGTCTCCTTGATAGCTGGAAGTTCTCCAAAAGTATGAAAAGCTGGAGGACTTTGTACCATCCATTCCGGTGTGGTTGGATTCTGTTCAACAGCCCAAGGACTTGGAGCGCATCTTTTGTTGTTTCCACTGCTTGAAGTGATTGCTACGACCACGAAGAAACGACAAATCCCAACTACAGATATATAAGAGCCAGAACTGCTAAGGGCATTCCATCCAGCGTAAGCATCTGGATAATCTGGAATGCGACGTGGCATACCCGAAAGCCCTAAGAAATGCATGGGAAAGAAGGTCGGATTAACCCCGAAAAAAGTGATCCAAAAATGGATTTGACCTAAAGTTTCAGGATATGTTCGACCAAAGATTTTACCTACCCAATAGTGAAATCCTGCAAATAAAGCAAAAACGGCTCCCATAGAAAGTACATAATGGAAATGTGCAACCACATAATAAAGTATCATGTAGAGCAATGTCTAGCCCAGAATTTGCCGGAACTATTCCAGTGAGTCCCCCTATGGTGAACAAAAATATGGACCCTACAGCAAATAACATGGGTGTTTTGTATTGTATCGAACCCCCCCACATGGTAGCGATCCAACTAAAGATTTTGATTCCAGTGGGGACAGCTATGATCATGGTAGCTGCGGTAAAGTAGGCACGGGTATCAACGTCTAAGCCCACAGTAAACATATGATGAGCCCAAACAAGAGATCCAAGAACACCTATACTGATCATGGCATAAACCATGCCCTAGATACCCGAAGACCGGTTTTCCCGAAAAAGTAGAAACGATATGACTTATGATACCGGATCCAGGCAGAATGGGAATATACACCTCTGGATGACCGAAGAACCGAAAGAGATGCTGGTATAATATGGGGTCTCCCCCTCCAGCGGGATCAGAAAAGGTTGTATTAAAGTTTCGATCGGTTAATAACATGGTAATTGCCCCTGCCAGTACCGGAAGTGATAATAAAAGTGGAATGCTGTCACTAGAACGGACCCACACAAATAGGGGTGATCTATGCATAGTCATTCCAGGTCCACGCATATTGGAGATAGTTGTTATAAAATTGATAGAACCTAAAATGGATGAAATACCAGATAGATGAGGACTAGAAATTGCTGAATCAACTGCTCCTCCAGAATGGCTGGTAATACCACTTAAGGGCGGATAGACCGTCCACCCAGTGCCACTACCCACTTCTACTAAGGCTGGGCTTAATAGGAGCAAGAGACTTGGTGGCAACAACCAGAATGAAATATTATTTAATCGTGGAAATGCCATGTCAGGCGCACCTATCAGAATCGGAACAGACCAATTACCAGATCCACCTATCATCGCCGGCATAACCATAAAAAATATCATTAAAAAAGCGTGAGCCGTGATTAAAACATTATAAAGTGATGATTCCCACCAAGGAATTTGATCGCCGGGTCGTGCTAATTCCATACGAATCAGTACTGAGAAGCATGTGCCCATCACTCCAGCAATGGCACCAAAGATGAAATATAGAGTCCCTATATCCTTGTGGTTAGTGGAGAACAGCCATCGACCGGATTTGTCGTAAAATTGAGATTCTTTCGTTTTCTTCCCTTATCAGAGAGGGTTGTTGAGCGGGGCTTCTTTTTGAAAAAGGGGGAGTGAGGATTGGGGAAGGTCCGGAAAGCCCTCACTTTATTGATGGGGCATTTGGATCCTTCCTCTCGACAAAACAGAAAATACCAAAAAGTGAGAATTCACCCATGGATTCACAAGAAATCGAGAGTTTGTAGTAATAGCAGGTACGTCTGACTTTCAACGCCTAGCAACACAGATCGTGATACATCGCCGCAAGCAAGTGCACGTTGTCCCCGGCACCAAGGCGTCTATGACGTCATAGGCATTCTTTCCGGGCGGCAAGACCACATTATTCTCGTGAAAGAGCGGCGTTATGACTCTTTCGCTCAGCTGCTCCTTTATGGTATTTGCAACTGACTCATCCACTTTCTCCGTATAGTTGTGGATTGTTAAATTGCGTAGCCGGGCGACTCGCCAGCTGGCTAAGATTAGGAGAGCCGCAGGTAACGCTAATCCGGAAAGTAATTGGATGGTATAATTTAAGATGGTATCGGACATGTCAATGAAATAAAGACTTTTTGAGAAATTCAAATGATAAAAAAGAACTTGTGCTATGGCTTTTGCGCGATTGTTACTTACGATATTTCTGTCTTCTCAATTTGCTTAGATGAAAATGGTACCACTCCTTCCCCTTACACCCCTATCCTTCTCAGAGCTGCCACGGGAGTGCCATGTTAGGCATTTCTTTTATGTCTTTCTTGTTTAGGTGTGTAAGACCTGGTCATTCTCTAAACCGTAGGTGGTGTCTTAATGTGTGCAATGCTGCTGTAGTATCTTTGTCTTGGCTCTTTCCGGATTCTATCTGCTGGGTGATTTCCTGTGATCCGTTCAATGGCAAGCGAAGCGATCTTTCGTAAAAGCACGAAGAAAGGGGTTAGCTAGGCCACCCGCCGATCAGGGTTTCCATCCTAGAAGAAAGACAAGTAGTCAAGGAAGGCTGATTTTGAAGAGTTTGATGGCATAGATGAAGTGGCTCGAAGTCTGATAGGGAAAGTGATGGCAAAGGAAGAAGTCAATATACGCTGCCTGAGAAAGTCTATGGCCTGTGCTTGGGTTTGTAGGTCCCTTACAGTTATCCGTTTAGGGGCAAATCCTTCCAGTTTTTCTTAAGCAGTGAAGATGAGGCGAGTGTTTGGGGTAAAATCTGCAACTATATAACAAAAGAGGACGCTTCTCCAGGGTGAGTAAGACTTGCTTCAAATAAAGGAAGTAGCAAACCTTCGGGATTGATGAGGAAGTTTTCATTATACACCCCTCTTCTCATTATAAAAAAGAAGGATTGATTCAATTACTGCTCCCAGTTCTGAAAAGGGAATAAGGCTTTTTTTTCGGAAGCTGCTGAAGCGTCTCGGAAGCTCTGAAATGGAAACCACCTATCAGCTCCTTCGCTTGTCCTCATCCCTATGTATAGATAGGGATTTGAAGCCAGAGGAAGCACATTTCCTAGCCAGTTAAAGGCACCTTTGTATGAAACTTCTGCCTTCTTATTGGCCTCGTCCCTCTATCTTGGCTGGGTTATCCTTCATTACACTGAGGCTATGTGATTCGAACCTATGGCCATCTTTCTTTGAATTTAAAGATTATCAAAGACGATTTCATTCCATGTTCGGGTTTTCTTTTCTCCGTCCTGGTTCACCCATACAGAGCTGGAAATCCGGTTTACTCTACACCGACCGGGATGCTTGCACCTTCTATGGACAAGCCAAAGGAGGACCAACCGGAAAGGAAAAAAGACGAAAGCCCCGGAAAGAAGGACAAGAGGTCGATCCGTCCGGGTTCCATCTAAATCAACCAAATCAATGTTTCCTGGGAGCAAGTTCAACCATAAGGCACTGCATCAAGCAACTCTAGGTTGTATAGCCTTGTGGTGTAAGGCTGTGTAAATAACTGGACCTTACCACCGGGCTCAAAGGATCTCATTCTCCGTTATCGGATTGGCTCGTGCTGGAAATGGGTTCTTCCCTCTCATTTCCGGGTGGATTAACCCACAATCGGCCATGGGGTCACGAGGATCTGATCCTCAAACAGGGCAATGATAGACAGGCATCGCTAATCTCTTCCTAGCCTGTGTATTCTTAAATCCTTTATACTTTTCTCTCGTATGACCAATCCACGATTCCCAGCTTAAAGGAATGGCCTAGATCATCAGTACCTGGAAACCCGCAATCCCGGTGCCCCACCCATCATTCCCTATACCCTTATGGGTTGTAGAACAGAGAAAGCAGACCGGCATCTGTTATTCCTGGTCTTACCCTGTGAATCAAAGCAAGACTCAGAGCTCAAACTCTATTTAAATCAAAGTCAAGCAAAGCAAGCCAAAGAGGGAGATGATCATTCTCTTCGTTAGGTATAGATCCGGACTGAAAGCTAGATGTTCACAACCGAGGAACCACACGCTAGTTACTAGTACCCCCGACAGCTGCAACCGGGAAAGCCGAAACCAAGCCCTGTTCGAGTTCGTATTCAAGCTAAGTCTCTGAGGTAACTGTAGTAGCGATAGTAGTAAGAAGGCAATCTCTTCAGCTTTGTCCAATCATTCCGCTTCTAAGCCGTTAAGCCCTCTTTCATCAAGAACATGAAAAGCAGTAAAGAAGCCGGCTACTTAACAGTTGATTCGATAGCAGCATTCGATGCCTTTATATATATGTTATTTGCTTCTCCACTAGCCTTACGCTTTCAGGGGAGGGATTGGATGCTGGGTACTTCTTCACTAACGATGTCAAAGAGCAAGCAAGCCTTCTTGCCGCATCAGAGTCAATACTACTTTGCTTCACACCCTCTTGTCGATTTTAGTGGTACTTTGACCCTTGGCTAGTTCACTTCACTATATCCTTCGACTGTTGCCAACTCGTGGGTTGAACCCGAGAACTTATGTTCTGAGTGAGAAGTGGAAAACCTCTTGAGAGCATTAAGCGAGAACCTTTCTAGGCCTCTTACCTCCTTTACTACTTTCACTATCAAGCCAATTAGTAAGACAGGCTCCTTGTCCGGATCTATACACCAATATGCTAAAGGATGAACTCGGAAACACACTCTTTGTCGGA
The DNA here is from genome assembly GCA_030686995.1 of Artemisia argyi. Taxonomy (NCBI): domain Eukaryota; kingdom Viridiplantae; phylum Streptophyta; class Magnoliopsida; order Asterales; family Asteraceae; genus Artemisia; species Artemisia argyi. Next base: position 8,324 of record JARVZY010005763.1, read on the forward strand.
ACGAGGAAGAACTGTTGACGTAAAACCCCTTCTTTTTCTCTTTATTATCTTTACTCTTAGTAGCCCCTTTTTACCTGAAGTAGCAGATTTGATCTTTCCGGCACTGTTCCTTATGTACTTTTAAACCGCATCAGATAACTGCATTTTGATACTCTCACTTTTCCCTTCGATGAGCTGATCATGAATTGCAAAAGTGATAGCTTATATAACAGCATTTTGATACTCTCACTTTTCCCTTCGATGAGCTGATCTTGAATTGAAAAAGTGATAGCTTATATAACTGCATTTTGATACTTTTTTTGAAGAGTTAGCTAAAGTTTTGTTCTGGAGAGAAGGCGACCGGAAGGCAGTTTAGTTTACTGTTAGAAAGCGAGAGTACTTTAGGGTGCCTTTCTAACAAGCTGACCGGAATAGCGGCCCTCGCTTCTAGTCCCACTTGTAGCCTGATCGGGACTTCTTTCTCTCTTGCTTGAATGCCAACCAACTTTTCTGACTCTGGTTAGTAGCTCTATACTTTCACCCGCTTGAAATACCTTATCTTGCTGTAAGTGAATTAAGGTACTTTACTTGTCTCGTTAGAGAAAGGCAGCGAAGTAGAAAGCGAAGCTGGAGCCTTAGCTGCCTTGTCAAAGGAAAGCGAAGGTTGAGCCAAGCTACTTGTTAACTCTGGGTCCCATCCGTCCTGCCAAGAACTCGAACCGCCAACTCCGTTCACTGCCTTCTCTCCAGAACTCCAGTTTGGCTTGATTACTGGAACTCAAAAGCCCTAGCTTCTCTTACCTTCTAGAACTGTAAGGGAATTTCGGTAGTGAGGAACTGTGCCTCATGTTCCCTGCCTAATCTGAAAGACTAGCTCAGGTCAGAACTCATAGCTCAAACTCAACAGCCTAGCTTCGCTACAGAACTATGATCTACGACCACCCTCTCTCATCCGAAGCCATCGTAACATAACATAATAAGAGATAGGCGCCTACCTTAAAGTCACCTATCGACACTCAAGCCTGTTCATCCTGCTTTCTTTCCCTAGCCGGAGCTTTGCCCATTTAGTTTAGTACGAACTTTGGTGAGAGGCAAGCAAAAATTGATTGTACAAAGGTGGGCACTCTATCTCACATATCGCGCATCTGTCTGAATGATGAACCGGTGGCATCTGACGACCGACCACATGCAACTCTTGCCTGCAATAGCTATAATAGAAAGGGGAGATACGGAACATTCATAGCCTCATCTTTCAAGCCTACCTACCAAGATGGAAGATCTCATTTCGTTTGGAAACTTCCTTAGTTGAAATGGCTAACGTGTACCCCTGCTTGGACTGATTCTTGCTATTGGAAACAGAGACTCCCTCATTTTGAGCTTGAGCCATCCTTTCGTTTGATGGCATGCGCCTTCTTAGAATCAGGCTAGGAGTCATTCTCCAGTGATGGCTGCCTTCATTCAACAAAAGGCTTTCACTATAGAAAATGATCCAGTAGATGTTCCCTGAAATCAAGCAATTTCTAAAGCAATGGCGGCTAGGAATAGTTTTGCTGTCTAGTTTGTCCCTCCCTTCTACGTGCGATTTTCTTGCCGTCAGCCCGGCTTCATGCCCAGAATCCGATAGTGGAACTGGAATTGCTCTATCCATTGGTACTCCTCCTTCAGATTGTCTGCTTTCAGCACCTATTTCATTGCCTTCCATCAGCCGGTTTCACCTTCTCAGGCTCCCCTTGATGATGGTCTTTCACCAGGAGTTTCAAATATGGAAAGGTTTCGAGGCATGAAGTAGGACATGAAATTCTGATAGCAAAAGACCTCTTTCTGCGCCCGCCTAATAAGCCCTGGAGAGTTAGCCCCAACCCTTTTTTTCTAGTTCCCTAGGTTTGTTTACCCTTATCTAATCTAATAGGGCCCAAACTCCTTGATACGCGGTCAAAGACAGAACCAAAGAAGGGATGGGATAGACGGGTACACTGGCGGGCTGTGATTGTTCCGGAAAGCAGGAGTCAAGATGTAGTAAGACCCTGATAATAGAACTCAGACTCTTTAGGGAGAATTCCCCGTTCGTTCTTGAAGAAGAGTCAGTTCCGAGTGCCAGGAGTGGGATCCCCTAGCAACAGTTCACCACTTTCCCAAAGAACCGGGTGAAGACAGCAGAAAGAGCTCACTTCTCTGAGAAAAGATGGTTTCAATCTGGAGTTGACTATAGTTTTTGAATATCCTACTACCCTTCCTGCCTTTTTCTGAAAGCCAGTGTCAGGAAACATAGGCAACCTGGTACTCTGATATCTCTGGTTTAGGTGAAAGGGGTGGTCCGTGAGCATACTTCAAAGCATCTATTGATGGTCGAAATTCATCATCTTCCAGGGGGTGATCTCCTTGTAGCATCTCTTCCAAGAGCAAAATCTTCTTTGTCTGAGAGAGCTGATTCGGCAACAGAAGAAGGGAATACGGGCTCAGAGCTAAGCAGAGAAGGAGGAACGGAGAAAGGCTGATAAAGGAGCGGGTATCGAGAATCAATAGGGGAACAGTTAGAAAAGGGAAGAAATCTGCCTAGACTGGAGGGTTCTGCCATCGAGTTCATCTCGGTTCTTGTTTGAGATTCTAGTAGCGACTGCTGTACTTTCCATTCCTATCCAATGAACGACTGACGGTTCTTTGATGCTGTCTTAGTAACAGAAAACTCGCTTTCCCGGCTGCCTTACTTGCTTACCTGGGAATTGAACTGAAACTGAGAATCTTGCGCTTAGCTTGTAAGAAGATTATGCTTTGTCTACCAATTCCTTTAAGAGTTCTTACAGGAGAGCCTTAACTCCAGCTGAAAGATGAGACTCTTATTCTCCTCCCGCCAGACCAAAATGATAAAAGAGCTTTCTCACGTCCATCTATCAGTCTTATTTCCTCCAGCTCCCGCTTCAGCTATTGTAGCAGCTCCGGCCTTTGCCGGGTTTAGAAAGAGTAAAGTTACTAGTTATGCCAGTGAAAAAGCAATCGATCGTACGACCCCTTCATCTATCTATATTTTCTTTCGCAAGGAATGCGTATACTACTTGAGCCGAGTGATCACAGGTCGGGGGACAAGGTACTCAGGAAGGGCACTGCCTCACATTAGTCCTTTGTTACTCAGAAGTTGCGTCACTACTTCATGTCCTTCACAGTTCATATTCTGACAAGATGTGACCCAATCAAACACTTAATGTTATACTATACTAATACTCATAGGGAGATCGGCTGTTCCTCACTCTAGCAGGCTATGACATGAAATGTGTAACTCCTGAAAAGTAAAGCCTTAGTTGATTTGCCCTCACATAGCTCTGATAGCGAAAGTGAGATGTTCATCCTGATCACTACTATCTACCTGCACCCTTACCTCTAACTTCCCGCTTCAAGAACAACTGTTCTACCCAGATTCTTCACGGAAGAGAATAAAGGATTAAGGACTAAGCTCTGTAAACAAAAAGAAGATGTTGTTTAAAGTTCCAAGAAAGGGCTATGGTTCACTCGCGGTCGAAGAGAGGAGCGACGGAACTTTACTAATTAACTGATTGAACGGGGTGAAAAGAAAGTCTTTTATTGGTAAACATTACTTTCTTGAACCAGTCTATGAGACCAATTCCCTCAGCCTTGAGCTCGGCAGTAGAATGAGTGGAAGAGTCTATAGAGATGCCGCAAGGCTTCATATAGGTGTGATCTAGGATTGCTAAGATTATGTGTTCAAATCCATGAGAAATGTCACTGTTTAAATAACGTACCATCCCTAGCCAATGCAGGCCCAACTGGGAAGAAAAAGGAATCCAATTGAGGGGGGAATCTAGCTATCCGAAACCGACTTTATTTTCTCTGTTTAAGGCCCTTCTCCCTCTTAGTCATGTGCTCGTGTGTTCTTGTTATCAAGGATTGGCATCACCAGGTTGGGTCTCTCTCTTTGGCCATCTCTCATCTGAGGCTGCTGCTTATTCTTAATATCCCATCGAGCAAAATCAATGGGTGCATAGGAAAGCAATACCCCGGTTGCAAAGAGAGGTTGCTAACTGAGCGCTGCCCTGGGAACAGGATTGGGAAAGGTTTTTCAACCTGACTAAAAGCAGGTTGGAGAATGATTCTCGATCAGATCAGAGAAGTACCGTTGACGTTGACACATCGGTATAGCTGCCCCGGGATTTTGAATTCAAATCGATGGTTGTCTACTAAAGGCATTCTTGCAAAAGAGCAAGAAGCGGAAACTAGACGTTGTCATGATTCCATTGTGAAAAAAAAATCTGCCTTTCTCCTTTGGCACAGGAAGAAGGGCACATTTATGCGACACAAACTCGTTAAGTAAGAAGATGGGCCTCCCTAATACCAGCAACAAGAGCACAGGAGGAGGACTTTCCGAACTCAATCAACTCAATGCAAAAAAACGTGCAATAAGCGTCTGGGTTAGCGTTCGCGGGGATAACTAGCCCTAAGCCAGTTGAGTCAATTTTCTATGCCAATCTCATCTCAAGATTTGGTTCTAATAAACTAGAGAATCAAGGCGAAGACGCCCACCTTACGCGAGGTGAGCTCTATCAGCTAGCGGAGGAAAGGAAATTTGATCGCCATTAGTCTCCTTAGATAAAGTACTCGCTATGATAAGAAGATGATCCACTAGAGAGTGGCCCCAGGGACGGGTCAGAAGGTTATAGGATTTGAAAAGGGCAAGCAGGCGCAAGAACACAAACAGAAGATTCAACAGAGTATGCATTTTTCTGGGAAGGTCAGTTGGGTGAGTTGGCTTTAGGAGTTTCATTCAGCAGGAACCGGGAAAGTAGCCATACCTTTAAAGGTAGCATAGATAGCTGTGGGAAAGCAAACAAATGCTTCACGCAAATAGTGTGAAAGAAGTTCTAAGCTCAATAAGCAGATAAGGCATCAGGTCTTGGGGAAGAAGAAGACCCTAGTAAACTGCTAAACCATATTCGTAATTGCTCGCCTATTATGAACTTGACTTGTGCTCTAAAGCTGTCTTTTTGAGGAAAACTTGAGATAACCTTTTCCTTGAGATAACCTTTTATGGCGCAGCAGTTCTTCGCGCGCTCTGTCTGCTTAATGCCTTCCTATTGAATCGATTGGACTTGAATCTCTTTAGAGGTCAACTAGAAAGAAGGGAAAGAGGGGTCCTATGTGTGAAATCAAGAAAGAGGGCTATTTCTCTGACTCAGTATCAGTAGCATGAATTGATGCCTTTTTTTACCGGGAAAGAATGAATTCCATTATCGTAGACAAGAACGGGAAGATGGCAAAAGCAAAAGGAGAGAGGTAGCCTTTCCAGCCACCGGAGCAAGGATTTTTGTTATCCAGTTCTTCAGTAAGCCGAAGGGGAAAGAGAGATGAAAAGCAGCTTTATAGCCCAAAAAGCCATTATGGATAAAGCAGGCTATGGCCATGGAAGAAAGCCTTTCGAGCCCTATTCCATTCCAACCGTGAAGAGCGAGGAGAGAAGTAGGCGTACAGTCAGTAACAGAAGCTTTAGCTTTCGATAGCAGGGCTAAAACTAGAAGAGAGGATGCTTTCCGCCTGGTAAAAGGGAGTTCTCACCCCAGTGGAGTCAGCTTTCGTTCAGGAGTTATATTATTGATCTTATCGCGGAAAGTCACCTTGAGGAACCAATCCATGAAGAAGCAATGTCTTTATTGATAAAGCTGGTTAGGGAGCCCCCCCGCTCCGTATAAGTAGAGGCTTTTCCTCCCATCTAATATAAATATAGGCCCTCAAAGAATTCATTCCAAGCCCTCTCGCCCTTCCAAAAGTGAGAATGGCAGAATCATGAATTAGAGAATTTCGATAAAGCCTAATTTCCTTCTCCGTGGGGAAGAGTGCATAGAGAGAAATTCATATTGGCATCAACTAGAACAGGAATAGCATCAAGTAAAGAAGGGTTGCTGGTACCTTTAGAGAATCAATTCGAAAAGAAGTCCACAGCAGCAAGTACCAATAACCTCCTGATCCTCAACTTCGGAATATTCGGAGCAAAGACCAGAATTACTTTCGTTGGACGGACCAGGCTTTAGGGAAGGGTGTAGAGGGGAAGTAGAAGTGGGGACAGGACAATAGGGAAATTTTTCGATTCTCCTTGGAAGTGAGGGCTGTATAGATGTCAGGCGGTTTGGTTTCGCCTCTAAAAAGTCATTCGACTGAACTAAGGCGACCAGCCGCAACAAGGAAAGAGAGGCTCGTTCATGTAGCAGCTCGTCTTTTTTCTATTTTAGACCAACCGGTCTAACCGCCGATGTTCAGGTCTTTGTGTGCGTGAGGCCTAGCTAAAAATGAGATATGATTCAGCAGGTGCCACACTGCCTTATGCATCAGCGGCATATCGCTCTAGACGAGTCAAGATGTACCCCCGTGAAACCGTCTAAGTAGAACTTCCAAGAATTTGGAGAATCAAACTATGCTTCGAGTGAATTAGGAGAAAAAGTCCTGTGGCCACCGTGAGAAGGTGGGACGAAAGTAAACAAGCAAAGGCCAGAAGGGGCCGTTCCCCTGCTTGCTTACCGGACAAGAAGGATTAGACTTTATACCACTAATGGACTATAGCGAACAGAGAGAAATAAACCTAAGTCACTATTGTATTGCGAACCCCCGCGCACTACCAGTGACTGGCTAAAAAACAGATAGAACACTCTTTCCTACTCCAGGCAAGTAGTACGGTACGGATACGGACTCTAACTCCAGCCTACTGCTCCGTACAGAGTAAGGATTCAGGGCTTTCAAACACTCTAATGGACGTTCAGCCTATTTATTACTTTTTTTTCAATGTGATCAAGTAGTTGGTCAAGTCTTCCTTTCACTGGCACAGCAGGCTGTGGGATTTGGTAATTCTGGCATTGACCCCCCTTGTACATTCAGTGGTGGTTTTTCCTGACTATTTCCGGCCTGTCACTTGGCCATTCGAAGCATCTATTCCAGGATTTAGGGCTGCCCAATCACTGGGTTACTCTGGGTATTCGAAGGTAGACTCAAGTTATTCGTTTGAGGGGAACCCTATTTTGTACTTGTGTTGGATATCCTAATGGGGCACCCTGCCCCCTTGTTCAAACAAAGGGTTCTCCCTAGGCTTGGGAATTCATTAGCTAGAGGTACCTAGGGTCCTGTGGGGGTGCCCTAGTGCTAAGGGTCATTCTTTTCCTCTCCACAGATACCGAGATCTATCCTTAGATAGACGCTTCTAGAAAGTTGAACAGGAAAGTTGAGACTGGCTTGTTCATGAGGCGAATGAAGGTTTTCTAGTTTCAATCTATAAATACCGTTTAGCCTCACTCGCCGGTGGGCTCACAACACTTGCTTTGTTGATTGAATCGATCGGGATGCCCTCGGGGGCATCCCTCCCTGTTGTTGTTGATTGAACAGTGGAGATTCTCATACTTGTTAGCTGACTTCTTGCTTCCTTCGTACATTAGCTGCACTAGACTGTTGAGCTATAGAGTTTAGACTGACTGACTCCATGGCACTAGTTAATAGCTATCATAGATCGTTCCGGCCAGTGATCATTTGGAAGATCACTGTCCTCCACTTGCCTAACTACAAGAGATTAGAAATCGTATCTCACCGTATTCGTTCGTCCTCACTCATGTAACTTGCCTAGCAGTTGTAAGAGCAGCAACAACAGCCTGGAAAAGTCTAGCAACACTTGCTTAGAGGTCTAGTAGCACTGACCGGAAGTCCTGTAGTCCAGTCATTCTCTTGAGATCTGAGTTCCAAAGGTAGGTGAAGTAGGATTTCTCAATACCAATGGGTGAAATAGCACCCTCCGATGAAAGAGTCCATCTCGCAAGCACTACGAAGGATGGCAGGGACAAGGAGGAGGATGAAGTGAAGATTTCATTGATTGCAGTGTTGCAAAAAGAGGTAGGGTGCAGACTCCAACAGACAAAGGCCGTTAAGGTGGCTGTGGCTAATGGAGATTTACTGGAAGTCAATGCTTGGTGCAAAGGGTTGTGTTGGACAGCACTGGGTTTAGAATTGACCACTGATTTCATGGTAATGCCTTTGGGAGAATATGGGGCGGTCTTGGGCATCCAATGGCTTGGGGCCAATCACATGGGATTTCCAACCCTATTGCTTGAGGAAATTCTCAAATTACTGAAGAAATTAGATAGCCAATCTGTGGTTTTGTCATACAATAAGATCCAATTTGTTTGGACTCGTTAGGTTTGGCCCATTACCTTGAGTGAAGGCCGAACGTGTACACCTTTTGTTTGTTATGAAGATGTGATCTTATCCACCGATGGGTCTTGTTCAAAGCCCACTATCCTAATAGGGTCCCATCTTGTGTCGGGTTAAGGCTCCACCTCATGTTGGGTTAAGGGCTTAGTTGAACCCAATTTCTTCTTGTATTTTAGGGCTTTGCTTGGCATTGGGCTTAGTTAAGCCTACATCTTTATTTTGATTTGGTCTGAAAGAAATAGACGCATTTTCATTCAGGCAACAAGCAAAACCCCATCGATATGTCTTTCTTTGATGGTTCATGTAGCTTGGGTCTTTCATTCGGGCCTCTTGGGGCACCCTGTGGGCCAATGCGTATAACTTGGGCTTTCTTAACGTGGCTCATTTGACGACTCAGTACATGGATGTCACGAGTCCATTGGCATAGAGAATCTTTTCTACGTAAGCAGGTTGTACAAAGTTTGTTACAATGTTATTCGGGTATATTATGTGTGCTCCGCAAGGTAGCCAGAGCCAGCCAGGTTTTCATGAAAAAGGCATGATCGTCTTCAACTGCATAAAAGTGGGGTGGCCAGCTAGTCGGAATTAGACTTTCACTAAATAGGAATGAAAGTATTCAACCGCCGGAAAGTGGGGTGGCCAGCTAGTCGGAATTATACTTTCCATTCAATTCGTGACACATGGCGAGATTCCTCTACCACCACTCTGTATAAATAGAGGCTTGATTGATAAGCTTTTGTGCTCTTACAAAAACAAAAAAACATAAGTAAGTTTTCTACCTGTTTCTATCGAAAAGCTATGGCCCTCTCCTTCGACTTTTTGAAATTGACAATCAACTTTTTCTTATTGACCTTGAAATACAAGGGTTAGAATCTGCCCTTAAAACTACTCAATTGTATTTAGAAAAAACTACTCAACTTTTGTTAGATTATTGCCAGAGGGGTCTTTCATTCGACCTTCTTCAAGAAAAAATTGAAAAAGACAGAAAAAAAATCCAGCAACTTGAAGAGGAACCTCTCCGGCTTCCGGAACGGAACAGCGGAAACTACAGCAGGAGCAGCGGGAACTTACCGTGAGGATAATCTGCCAAGAAACCGGCGACTCTGACTCTTTAGTTTTTTATTTAAAAAAGTTAGGGTTTAAATTGAATAAGTGTCTGTAGACGCAAAGTAGTTTGTTTTAATGTATGGTGTTCTTTGTCTTTTGTTAGTGGGGATCTACTCCGATGCTTACTGGAGATAGACTCCTATGCTAAGTTAAGTGTCTTTGTTTGGTTTTATTTGTTATGTTGTGTTTAGTTGTTTGGCTGGTCTATGTGTGTGTAAGCTTCCTATTGGATGTACTCCCATGTAACAAAATGCTTGTAGTGCTGGAATGAAAAAAATCTGCTTTGTTCTAGTTCATTCTCTTTCCCTGTTTTGTGCAGAAAAATTGAGGATTTTCATTCTTTTTTAAATATCCTTTATTTCTTCTTCACATACTTCACATATACAAGCTAAAACTACAGCCAACAGGGTGGAAGTTGTGTGTTTACGGTATAAATCCTCTAATAGCATAGCAGATAGCTTCCATGCCCTATTCTCTATTTTTGGAAAAGGACCTCTTACGGCAGTTGACAGTGGAAACTTTCCAGCTAGCGATTGATCCAGTTACCGGTAAAGGACAGTTGACAGAAGAAAGAAGAGAGATGAGCTACTATCACTCAAGAACTAGAAGAAGGAAAGAAATCGATTCACTTCGCCAGCCTTGAACTCCTCTTTCTTGGATTGTTGTTTGCGACAGACCGATTGAGACAGATCTAGAGATAGAGCTGCAAAGGGAACACTTACCAATACCTACTGCGGATCAGGCTGAAGCTATTGTTGCATCTCCAGCTTCTACTATTGTTGCACCTCCACTCTAGCCTTGATGCGCGAGGGGCTCTCGGAAAGAGGGGGCAAAGCAAACCCAAGAGGTGGTTGTTGATACTATACCAGGAAGAAGTCTCTCTCGTAGGGGTATTTTTTTCTGTAGTAATCTTTCGGTGTTTATCGGGAGGGGCGGAAAGAGCTATGATAGGAGTCGATGCCTTTCTGTCCCGAAAGCAAAAGGAGATCGCTTTCGATTAAGGATCAAGCCAAGGAGGATGCGGCATGTCCCGGAGAGTGAGATGACTTACTAGGACAGAGCGAGCCAAAGGGAATCAATAGTAGAGTAGACAGGTCTTCCCCGCCAATAGATGTACCCATCGATACAATAGACCAATAGAAGAGACAGCCAAGCCAGTAGAGCCTATGCTAGATATAGGCCATTCCTCTCCCTCTTTCATTCCTCTTCCGTCATGAAAAACAGTCCAGTTGCAGCTATCTATCAATCGATACAATAGAAGGGCCAGTCAATACTAGACAGGAACGAGCAATCCTACTCAATCGGCTGACTAACCTTCAAAAGACCTGCTTTTATGCCTTATTTACAGTACAGGGCTTCATCTTGCACTAGTGGAGATACCTTCTTGATCAATTCATTACTAAATGATGATTCTCGGGAGCGAGGCCAGTCGACTATACCGGAGAGGGAGATTTTAGGGTCCTAACGAGCGGGAAAAGGGATAGCCCTTCATATCGTAGTCTCGCTCAAAAGCCTAAGCTAAAAGAGAGGGGCTTTGGAATCCATTCCGTATTCCGTACGCTAGGAGTCGATCTTCACTGTAATTATAGCCTTCGCTTGAACCGAATCGATCAGACTCAGTCCCATCGCAGTATGGTGGATATTTCGGAGATAAGTCAAGTTCAGTAAGAAATTGGATAGATAGAGAGTACGGGCTGTCTTTTGTTTTGTTTCGTGTTGTCCTCTTTAACTCGTTGACTCAGTCGGCCTTACTTAGGCCTTAGGTAGAGTCCTGGTAAGGTAGAGAGGGATAGGATCTCTAGTCCGGTAAGCTTGTAGTGGATGAACTTGCAATGGCTCTAAGCTGATTGAGATAGGTTGCCTTATTCTGTATGTAGAGTCCCGGTTGCGGGCTCATTCCCATTCACAGGCACCTCAGCCAAAGCAGATATCCTTTCAAGAGTGACCTAAACTACCATTCAATTTCACTCTCTTTAATACACTCCCTTTTGATGTTAACGAAGGAAGAAGCAAGTCAAGTGGCATCAAGAGCATCCATCACACAAGTCCTTTCCCTCAGTATCAATGAGAACGAGCCCCAACTCCAGAGTCTGTAAACTCATCTCCTTCGTCCTTGCCTTCACTTGACTTCCTCGTGTAGTAACTTTCACTTGCTTCCTCTCACAGTCCATCGCTCTAGTGTCTACTAGAAAGAAGTAGTAGTCTTAATCGGTTGACTAGAAGCCTATCTCACGCCCCTTCCTCCTAGCTCTAGCTATCCAAGTCCCATATTCAGTTGAATCAGATCTAGCAGCGCTCACTACTGAGGCGAAGAAAGGAGCAAGATACGGCCGCCGGAAATTCTCGCGCAGGAACAAGCGTAGGCCTGTAGCGCGCCCTTCAACCAGGAAGAAGTGCTTTTCTGGCGAAGCGAGGAAGCACAGTTGCAGCGCCTCTCCATAGCCCCTCTATACTCTAGAGGCTATTAGTACCAAGCTTCCAGCTTGCTGTGTAATTTCATAAAGAAAGGTGTGTGAACCTCAGCGAGTCCGGGTTTCATTTCAAACTAGCCTCCTGACTGAACCTACCTTCTTAATAGGTTATAACTATCAAGAAAGTAGGAATGGCAGAGAAAGAGATGCACTTTCTTGAGTTACAGGACAAGGAACTCCATTCTGTTGACTCTACCAGATAGAATAGAACCCGTATTTTTTCATAGTCTAGTCAAAAGAAGAGTTTGATCCTGGCTCAGAAGGAACGCTAGCTATATGCTTAACACATGCAAGTCGAACGTTGTTTTCGGGGAGCTGGGCAGAAGGAAAAGAGGGCTCCTAGGGTTTACGAGAATTCATATATAAGATCTCGTCTAAAGGCAGAGGTGAGCTTTCTCACTATACAATGTCAAAAAAGGACCAACGCACGATGAAGGAGGAGTAGGAGCTAGCTTTAATTGAAGTAGGGGCGGAATCGAAGCGAAGAAATTCTGAGTTCATGCACGACGATCTATATGGAAGGGAAGTTTTTTTTGATGCATATCCTGTTGAGAATGAAGAAGAAGAGAGATCTTCTTTTGAACAGGAAAATTGGGTCACTTCTTCTTCTATTTTGCCGGAATTCGTTGATTGCTCCGTACGAATTTACAATGGAAAAACTCCTGTTCGTTGTAAGATCACTGAAGGAGGTCATCAATTTGGAGAGTTTGCTTCTACACGGAAACGAAGATCTTCGAGAACTAATATTGGACCGGGAATAAAAAAGGGAAAAAAGTAAAGTCTAAGCGCATATGGCACGAAAAGGAAATCCGATTTGGGAAGACTTGATCTGAATCGTCTTCTATTACTCATCACCTCTGTTTGTGCTTTTCTATCTTCTCTGTCTTTCGACAGGGGGAATCTCATTTTTTTTTGATGTTGTCGCGAAGGTAGCAGGCTTCATAGGGGTGAAGGCCCTCTCTAGCAAGATGGGCTGCTCCTCCGCTCTGGCCTTCGTGATTGGCTGTGCTTTTCGAGCACTCGTCACTGCGGGGATCGGAGGAGCCAATATGAGTCGGGTCGGGGAAATAATCCCTTCCAATTCAGGTTCCGGGGGACCATCACACTCGAACTCCTGGACGGAAGATTCGTTCTCGATAGGAGTGTTGATGGAGCCATTTTCCGAACGGAAATGGAGGGCACCTCCGTTCATTCTTCGGTGGCACGCGATGAAGCGGGCCCGTCCCACGAAGGACGAGTTGTCCAAAATGCGAGCTTGGAGTCGTCAATGCGAAATCGCATTGTACGACTCGAGCAGGACGATAGCCCTTTTCTACTAGATAGCAAAGGGAGCCTACTGGTCGGACATAAGACTCCAGCTGGAGCATGCCCCCTCTCAGAAGGAATATAACCGGGTGCTGGAGTTTGAAAACAGGGACCTCCTGCTCCGAGAACAAAAGCACGAGGCTTTACGCCTTTTTCAAAGGAATCTTGGAGCAGAATCTCCCTTGGCCGACCAGGCCCCATACAACCCACAGGAAGTCTTTAAAGACTTCTTGGAGGAGCGTGGCGACCGACTGGACCGGCTCTACCCGTTGGACGTAGACCAACGAGACACGTCGGAACTAGAGTTTTTAGCTCTGGTGAGGCAAGGGCTCAGAAGGGATGGGCCCGCCTATATCAGAGAACGCATTTTCTAGAAAGCGTACTGGCTCTGACTGCTATCTACGATGCGATCGGGGGGGAATAGCGCAAGGGCTTAAGTCATCGATTCAAATCCTATCTTTTTTTCGGTATGCCGCTCCGCGAGCAAGGAGCGAGAAAACAAAGTGGGGCTGTGGTGATGTCAGAATTTGCACCTATTTGTATCTATTTAGTGATCAGTCCGCTAGTTTCTTTGATCTCCACTCGGTGTTCCTTTTCCATTTGCTTCCAATAGTTCGACCTATCCAGAAAAATTGTCGGCCTACGAATGTGGTTTCGATCCTTTCGGTGATGCCAGAAGTCGTTTTGATATACGATTTTATCTTGTTTCTATTTTATTTATTATCCCTGATCCGGAAGTCACCTTTTCCTTTCCTTGGGCAGTACCTCCCACAAGATTGATCCCTTTGGATCTTGGTCCATGATGGCCTTTTTATTGATTTTGACGATGGATCTCTCTATGAATGGAAAAGGGGTGCTTCGGATCGGGAGTAACCACTAGTGATAGGGCTCAAATCCTTCGGGGGGAAGGACAAAAGTAAAGAGCGATGCCTACATTAAATCAATTGATTCGTCATGGTAGAGAAGAAAAACGGCGCACGGCCCGTACTCGAGCTTCGGATCAAATGTCCCCAGAAGCAAGGAGTACGGCCCGCGTGTACCGACGAGAACACCGAAAAAACCTAATTCAGCTCCACGTAAGATAGCCAAAGTACGGTTGAGCAATCGACATGATATATTTGCTCACATTCCGGGCGAAGGTCATAATTCGCAGGAACATTCTATAGTCTTAATAAGAGGAGGTAAGAGTGAAAGATTCGCCAGGTGTGGAAATCCCATTGTATTCGAGGAGTCAAGGATTTGTTGGGAATTCCGGATCGAAGAAAAGGGAGATCAAAATATGGTGCAGAAAAACCAAAATCGATATGAATGGAAGATGCCTCTGTAACTCTTTTTTCTCCAATTTTCAGTACGAAGTTACTGGCTCTAAGAAGGCAATTGCACCTTAGCCCATGGACTGATACGGAGACTACTCTACAGGGGAAATCTCTTACTCGACTAGAGCGGATCCCGAGACTTCACCCGTTCTTTGAAACTGTCGGGCACTACATTCTATAACGAGAATCACAAGGCCGGTCAACAAGGAAGAACCTGGCAGAGTGTCCTGAGATAACAGGGCATCAGTGACAACGCCCAGTGACGAGAGTGGCGACATACGAGGATCTAACCTCGACCAACGAGAGCGTAGCTGCTCGACCTCAGACATAAGGATTCTCGGACCGGAACAATGGGGATTCGCTCGACCGGAAGGGAACGATGCGTAGCGCCATAGGGGGAACCTAGCGTAGCAGAGCCAGTCGCGACCAAGTAGATAGCTCTACGCCTCTGCCGAACGAACGATAGAGCTACCTAAGTACGGGGGGGGGGGGGGGGGGGGGGGGTTACAGAAAGTGAAAATGATAGGTAAACAAAAGATAGAACAAATGCGACAGAAAGCGTCAGAGCTTCGAAAGCCTTAAATTGAGCTTGAAATTGAGTGTCCTTGAATTGAGCCTGTCGTATCCTTCCCAACCCAAGACGACAAGGCGGTAACAGAACTACGGCAACTCCGGAACGCATCATGCGGTTTGTTTCAAGGCATGGGTTATGGTCTAGAGAACTCATGCGACTATTGGCGTTGGGGAAGCCATGCGTTAGGTAAACCAACCGCACATTGCAAGCGAAGGGGTGAAAGCTACTCGACTGTAATGGTAAGTGGAGGACCTACAACGAGTTGCGGTTGCTTCGCAAGCAATACTCGACGGTATAGCGCATGCGTCTCATCGTCTGGGAGCACTCGTAGTTGTTTGAGTCGTTGCGTTAGGGCAATACAACTACGAGAACCAGTCGTCCTAACGCTACTGTCAAACCTACTGTAGTTGTCGTTATTACCACTCGTCGGGTAGTTGTTCCGTAACACCTCGTAGACTACTAGTCGTTCCATTGTTGCACCACCCCAATGTGTGTTGCGTAGTAACTGCCTAGCTGTCTGTTACGTTGTCAAACCCTTCCGAACAACCCACCTCTGACGCAGAGACTACGAGTGACGGACAACTAAACGACAACGAGTGGTTGCTTTACCGTCTTGTTCCGTCGCATGTCGTTCTTCCGTCTTTGGAACACTAGTTGTCTTTGGTTTGTGTAAGGCCGACTCGATGGTTGCGGAGCAAGGTACCAAGGGGAACAACGAGTGGTTGCTTCGCAAGCCTATATTACGGTCTAGCGTTATCGTCGTTATGGCGCTTTGGAACACACTGCTGATCGCCACCTCTTGCAAGCAACCGTCGGTCACAAATGGGAAAAATCATACGCTATCATAGGCGCTTCTAATTTCTTTGGAGATTCTAAATGCAGCATGCGCTGAAACCCGCCTAGCTACTTACTACTCTACTTAACTTAAAATAAAAAAAATTAGAATTCAAATTGGTCGAGAAAAAGAACCGCGCTAGTCGGAATTTGGGGAAAGATAGAGAGCTCTCTAGGCTCTCCTGATCAAATTGAGAGTTCGCTTTGCCAGTCCATGAATATGTCGCACCCAGCAGTTCGAGGAGTTGGCCAGATACGGATCGAAGCCCTGCCTCGAAAAAGTAAGGACTTTTAGCAGATTCCAGTATCCGACCCATCTCTTTCTGCTGATTTCCCCGGGTTGTCGGAATCTCTGGTTCGATCAGGACCAGGAGTCCCATTCATTCGTTATGGGAGCGCCTCTCTGTTCCCATTCTCCACCGGGTCATCAAGTGATTAGCCAGCTCAATCCATTTTTCCATCCGATGATCTTCGCCCTAGGACTGACTCTGTTCGACCTGCCTTGATTGCCTAGCTAATGCTACCGTCGCAAGCAACCTCTCAAAGATAGGAGTGAACGACCCTTCTATCTAGTATCTAGATCGGTGATTCCGTTCGGCCGAGCCAGCTATCGAAGTATTGCAAGCAACCTCACCCTCACCTCGGAAATGAGAGAGACATCAAGGACAGGAACGTAGGAAAGCTCCTTAACGGGAGATTCAGCCACGTAATCAATCCCCCAAACAGTCACTCGGGATGTCCAGGATTGCAAGCAACCTACACTAAGCGAGCTAGAAGCTAAAGTGAATCTTTTTTGGCATCTTTTTCTTTGCTTTGACCGCGACTTTGTTTGGTCTTCCTCTTTCCTTCGGCCCATGTTTCAAAGCTAGCAAAAGTTCGAGCCTTCGGGATCTCTCTTGAACGGCGGTCGGTCAGTCCTTTTCTTCTGTTGATGCTGAGACTGATGCTTTGGACTGTCTCCCATCCCATATCATTATAATAAAGATCCACTACTTGTCTTGTCGACGCTAAACTCAGTACCTCGCTTCCTTCCTAGTACACCTACTAGACCCATACTCATTACGAATGTGTTCACCAGACATCTGACTTAGCAACCTTCTGCTTAGACCGGCAACGATAAGGAAGGAGATCTATGGATAATGGGATATAGAAGTCAGGTGCGACGGTCAGCTCAGTCAGAGCGGAAGCGGTCAGGCAAGGTTATCGTCAGACAATGTAGTGCAAGCGACGGGTAGCGCTTGCCGTATGAAGAAGGCGACTACAATGGGAGACGAAGGCGACGTGGGCTTGCCATATAGATGTAGCGCTTGCAAGGCAATTCAGACGACGTTAGCAAGATGTAGCGCTAGCTAGGTTACGCTAGCGCTTGCCATAAAGAAGCTAGCCAGAAAGCAGGTCAAGGCAGGCGAGCGATAGTACAAGCAAGCTAACACGCGGGCGAGGGTTGAAGGGGTCTTGCGCAACCTTCGGATTGTCGCAAGCGCAACCTTTGACCCCCTTCGTCGACAACCTCTCATTTGTTCGACTACTCGCGGGGCCTGCTGCGTTAAAGAAGCTCCACCCGGGAAAAGAGTGGAAAGCAGCTTTGATAGATATGATAACGAAGAGGTTGCATTGAGATCTTCTATCCAAGGATCTCGATCTAGGCGAGAGGTTGCGCTTGCCATGCTGAACCAACTTTTCCTTTCTTGACTGGTGTGAACCCTCCTCTCTTCTTTCTGGGTCCGACCGTACCAGCTAACTCGCTTTCCTCCTAAAGGGTCAAAAGGGCCTACCTGTGCATTTAGCTGACTCTCTATGCCCCAAGAAGAGAATTGTCCAGTTATGGCGAGGAATAGGTCTCTATCCAGATGATAGATTGAAGAAGAAAGCGATGTGTGCCCTGCCTTTCCTCGAAAGGTGCTTGCAACGGGCTTTTATGAATTTCATTTGCGAAGTAGAGCCCAGCCCATTTAAGGTGGGGAGCCTAAAGAAGTGGGTAGGTTCCAATTTCCTCTAAACGAGAGTCACCCGAAGATGAGGGCGTTCGTTCATACTTCAGTTCAAAGCGCCAACAGGATTGGCTACGACAAACGTAAACCATTTCTTACTTCCAAACAAAGTTTTAACGTTATCTAATCAAATCCCAAAATCTACCCGAAGACTTTTGGTGGAGTTTTTCATTGTCGGCCCTGAAACTCATGTTGTACAGCCAAGTGGAAAAACACGAAGCACATAAATTATCGTAATAAAGAAAAAGGGTTTTCTAGCTATTCGTGGATGGGTTCGGAAGAATTGCATTTTTTTTTCTTTTGGTTTCATACGTACTGGAGTTCTAACATTTGAATTTCTCAAAAAGTCTTTATTACATTGAGATGTCCGATACCATCCTAGAGTATACCCTCCAACTTCTTTCGGGGTTAGCGTTACCCACAGCTCTCCAAATCATAGCCAGCTGGCGAGTCGCCCGGCTACGCAATTTAACAATCCACAACTATACGGAGAAAGTGGATGAGTCAGTTGCAAATACCATAAAGGAGCAGCTGAGCGAAAGAGTCATAACGCCGCTCTTTCACGAGAATAATGTGGTCTTGCCGCCCGGAAAGAATGCCTATGACGTCATAGACGCCTTGGTGCCGGGGGACAACGTGCACTTGCTTGCGGCGATGTATCACGATCTGTGTTGGCTAGGCGTTGAAAGTCAAACGTATCTACTATTACTAGAAACTCTCAATTTCTTGTGATGTGTGGATTCTTTCTTTTTTTTCTTTTCTGTTTTGTCGAGAGGAAGGATCCAAATGCCCAAAGAGTCCCATGCCTTTCTTGGTCGGACCAAGCCAACTGGCGATTTCCGACAAGTCTTTCCTAATTTTTAGAGCAAGAAGCGGAACTACAGGGATGAAATGAAAAGTGTTTCTACGATTACGCCCAACAGCCCACTTGAGCAATTTTCCATTCTCCCATTGATTCCTATGAAGATAGGAAACTTGTATTTCTCATTCACAAATTCCTCTTTGTTTATGCTGCTAACTCTCAGTTTGGTCCTACTTCTGATTCATTTTGTTACTAAAAAAGGAGGAGGAAACTTAGTACCAAATGCTTGGCAATCCTTGGTAGAGCTTATTTATGATTTCGTGCTGAACCTGGTAAACGAACAAATAGGCGGTCTTTCCGGAAATGTTAAACAAAAGTTTTCCCTTGCATCTTGGTCACTTTTACTTTTTTGTTATTTTGTAATCTTCAGGGTATGATACCTTATAGCTTCACAGTTACAAGTCATTTTCTCATTACTTTAGGTCTCTCATTTTCTCTTTTTATTGGCATTACTATAGTGGGATTTCAAAGAAATGGGCTTCATTTTTTAAGCTTCTTATTACCCGCAGGAGTCCCACTGCCGTTAGCACCCTTTTTAGTACTCCTTGAGCTAATTTCTTATTGTTTTCGCGCATTAAGCTTAGGAATACGTTTATTTGCTAATATGATGGCCGGTCATAGTTTAGTAAAGATTTTAAGTGGGTTCGCTTGGACTATGCTATGTATGAATGATATTTTGTTTTTATAGGGGATCTTGGTCCTTTATTTATAGTTCTTGCATTAACAGGTCTGGAATTAGGTGTAGCTATATTACAAGCTTATGTTTTTACGATCTTAATCTGTATTTACTTGAATGATGCTATAAATCTCCATTAAAGTGGTTATTTATTTATAATTGAACAAAAGCGAGGAGGCGAAGCCGCTTTACGAATTGTAGAGGTGAAGGAACGAGAACTTCCCCCGAATCGACAAAAAGATTCCGAGCACGTCTGGTCAAAGTATATCTTGTCTTTACCACGAGCCATTTTCCGGCTAACAAGAATTGAAGTTTTGCACATATCCGCGGGTTCTTCCATTTTATTTCTTCCTCATAGACGAAAGAAGTAAGGTGATATACTATATTTATCCGCTTATTGGAAATCCTTCTAATGACCTATGCATTCTGTTATCATTTCCAGTTGTTCGATCCATTGTGATTTGGTTCCTTGGTGTGGAGAGATCTCTGCCATAAAAGAAAAGAGAGAGCTCGTAGGCCTTATTCTGCAGATCAAAGAGTTAACCTATATGCATGTTGACTGGCCTAAAAGGCCTGGAAATGGCCATAGGAAGAACACATTCATTTGGCAGTGGGGCTAAAGAGATAGAGAGAATCGGTCTTGAGAGATCTTTTATCTTCTTTCTTTTGGGATCATTCCGACTTCCTTAGTCACTCAGAGAGAGCAGCCTATTGAGTAAATTTCCCATTGGGGTTGGTTTAAGGAAAGATCGGGGAAGTTGCGAGTTTTTCACTATCCCGAATGCTTTGCTTCGTCCCGCACATGATTGGTGTATCTTTCTTTTAAAGCGTATACCTTTGGATGGGGCTTCGATCAAGAAAGATGGTCTCTAAGATAGTGGCTCGTGTATCTGTTCCAAAGTCCATTAGGGGAGGCCATGTCTTTTGATAAAAGAATATCGGGTTCTCACTCCATAATGGGAT
>JARVZY010005765.1:0-28578 GCA_030686995.1 Artemisia argyi
TGATTGAGTTATCTGCTGTTCATGATTTATTGAGTTCCATTGAAGTTGATATTCCTCTACCTAATGGCATGGGCCATTATTCAGAGTTCATTGATGTTGAATATGAATGGTGGCCTTCTCGTTGTTCACATTGTAAACTTTTTGGTCATGAGGTGGAGGCATGTCGTGAGATCTTGAAAAGTAAAGTTGACATGGGGTCAGAAGAAGAGAGTGAGCGTCTTAAAGAGTCATATCACAAGAGTAAGGCTGGGAAAAAGGCTGCTTCTTTGTTGCATGGATCTCGGGTGTTCAAGCCAAAGTCCAATTTCGTGTATAGGCCTGTTTCCAAGCCGGGTTCTAATAATGTCATTAAGGAGAATAAATCTATTGAGCTTCCAAATCCTCCTTCTCTTTCAGTGACTATTAATGAATTATCCCAAGGTCTAAATGAGCATGGTTATTTCAGTGATAACATTAATGTTGCAGAACTTAAGCGTGATATGGAGAAAGTTTCTGATGCGGAGAAGGTACTTGATATTGCCTCACTTCCATCCAATATGGTGGGCGTTGGGAATGGGTCTGATATGCATATTACTAATGAGGTTTCTAATTGCACCGTTGGATCGTTGGTGGGTAGTGTGGCTAATGTGAAGCCTGTTATAGGTTCTACTTCTAAAGCAAGTTCGGTTGGTGAGTCAACTAAGAATGAGAGTTTGTGGGAGCAGTTTAATGCTGCTACAAGTGACAGTAAATCTCCATTATCAGGCCCGGAAGACTCGAAAGATGAAGTTGATGACGTTGGTGGAGGCTTCTTGGATGATATGGAAGATTACTATGACGATTATGATCAGGTGGTCCTACCTGATAAAATGCAAGCATTATGTGATCATTTTGATATTCGCTTGAATAATTGTCGTAGATAGGTTTATTTTTTTGTAAGTTATAAGAATGGCTTGTCATTCTTATATAGCTAGTTTTTTTTTGGTTCTCTTGTTAGTTGCTTGGCATGTAAGTGTCCTATGGGACTGAGATGAGGGAAGTCACTCTCATCCTTTGTACTTCAACGTTTTTTTGGTGTAATGAATTTTACCGGGGTGATTAACCCTTTTACCCAAAAAAAAAACACGAAGCTTAATCACTAGAATAGAGAATTCAGAACAGGAATCAATTGAGATAAGGTAGATATTGGTGAAAATCGATTAAGAATATGATAGGCCTAAAGCTGTTAACACATCATCTACTAGTAAACCCTCTCAAGGGGAAGCTAGTACTAGTTCTAGTCATCCACCTAATAATGTAGATTCTTCTACCTCAAATAACAATTCTAAATCGAATGAGAATAGCCAACCTGCTCGTAATATTACTACTAGTAATAGCCAACCTACTAATAAGGTAAACTCTCCAACTTTGGCTGTTAATGTGGCTACTTCTAATCCTTTTGATTCTTTGGCGTTTGATGATGGTGGTAATGAGACTATAGAGTTGGAGGAAAATGAGCAAGTTGTAAACACTTTTGATGAATCAGGTAACTTGTTTGATATACCGGGGACAAGCACTCCGGCTTTGAATGTTCCTGATGTTTAGTATCCCCTCTTGGAATATTAGGGGTTTGAACCGCTACCCTAAACAAAAAGAGGTTAGACAGGTCATTAATGAAAATAATCTTAGTGTGTGTGCGGTGTTATAGTCTCATGTGGATGCTTCTGTGGTTTATGACACATGTCGTAAAGTTTGTCGTCGATGGAAATGGACTTCTAATGGCAATCTTTGTGATAAGGGTTCTCGAATCATTCTTGTATGGAATGATGACATTGTTGATGTCATGGTTTTGTCTCAAACTAACCAAGTTATGCATGTACAGGTTAATATTCGTGCGAAAAACAAAACCATGTTTTGTTCTTTTGTGTATGCAGATAACTATAACGTGAATCATCAAGCACTATGGAGCAATCTTGTGTGTCATGTTGGTTTTATGCGTAGTAGGCCATGGGTCTTGTTGGGTGATTTTAATGTTGCTCTTAACTTGGAAGATCATTCATGTGGTGGTTACTCGCCTGACATTGCTATGCGGGAATTTAAAGATTGTGTCCAAGGTATGGAGGTTGCGGATGTTAATAGCACAGGGCTTCTGATGAGGCGAAAAATGAACCACTTTTAGGGGGTCATTTAAGCCCGGAATTGAATTTATTTGATCAAATATTGCCCTAAATCGTTCCTTGTGTGATTTTAGGTACTTTGGGAGTGAAATCTGGAAAAGGAAGCAATTCGGACGTTTTTGGAGCATAAAAGTGAAGAAAACGCCAAAGACTTAATTTTCCATGCTGAGAACAGTACCTGACGGCGTCAAGAGGAAAATCATGACGGCGTCAAGAGTAAAAGTGGTGACGATCCAGTACAAACCTGACGGCGTCACAACAAGGGCGTCAAAAGTTAATTTTGTGACGGCCTGCATAAGGAGACTACATGACGGCGTCAGACCCAGATCTAGGCAGTCCGAGGAACTATTTGGCGGCGAGATGACGACGTCAGACATTTGTTCTTGATGCCATCACCTTCTAAACTCTATATATAGTTTTCTATTTTTCATTCATTGAGAGGAACTTGTGTGGAGAAACCCTAGGGCCAAACTTTGTGAACCCTAGCTCGTATTTTACAGTATATTCAAGGGTTTTCACCCCTTGAATCCTTTCATGTGCTATTAAGATAAGTCTTCTCTTAATTCAATCAATACGTCTATGTGTTGGTTGTCTATATCTTGTGCTTGTCTTGATTTCAACATGCTAGGCTAGATTTATCGTGTATTTGCTTAGATCTAATGAAACCTAGATGTTAATTATGTGTTGATTACTTGTTTATGGTTGTATTGGATGAATGATTTCAATGTTAGGCTTAAGAAAACTGGCAGATCTCCATTGTGTAACATGCTTGAACGTCTTAGGAAACATGAACCGATGTGTACTAGGTTTTATTGGTTTTATTTAATGCATGAGTAAATTTTAATGATCCCATGTTAGGAACTTCTTAGCCGGCTCGACATAGGAGTGAAGTAGGCACTCATAGGATTGGGGAAGTAAGTACGCCACCCCATGAATGGTATTAAGGAATACAATCCGCCATCCACACAACTATAACAAGTAATTAATGTGTAAAAGATATCTAGGGAGTAGTGAAATCTAAGTAAACACATTTCTCCCATATATTGCTCACAACTTTAGTATAATTATACTTTCACAAGATGAACTTGATTTTAAAAAATAAAAAAAAACCCTAATCCTCTGGAGAAAAATGGCGACTCCCTCCCTTCCAAAAAATTCTGAACGATTCTCTATTTTTCTTGATTCTAATGCTTAATAACACTGCTACTACTGTGGAGTAATCTTAGTATTATTTCCCTTTAGTCGTTTTTTTATTTTGCTGTTGTTTTAAGAGTTTAGGGTTTCGTTTTATTTTAGGGTTTCGTCTTTGTCTTTTGGGTTTGTTTCGACTCCTTCATTTATTATCTGACTTCCAATAATGAGTGTCGGTTAGGATTATCATGTGAGTATTTAATTGGTCTCGCTGCATTTATTTTGTGCTGTCGGTTATTGGAGGTGGATTTTTTTAGGGTTTTTTCTGATCGAGTTTTTTAGGGTTTCGTTTTTAGTTTTGCTTCGGTATTGTTTTCTGTTGTTCATGGATTCGTTTAATACGTCTGCTACTAGTGCCTCTAATTTATCTAAATCATCCTTGCTTGGTGATGCTCCTTTATTAAAGTCGATCTTGAAGAAGTCGAGTGGTACTAGTAATGTTTCGACTGGTTCTAATGATGGGGTACGAGCTGTTGGGCAACAAAAGGGTGGTGGGGATGGTACGTTTGATTGTGATATTGCTGCTAAAGTGAAACATGTTGATGGTACGGTCGTGGGAAGGGATGGTAGGGTTTTGAAACCCTATCGTACTGTTACTTTTGATGATCAAGAGGAGGATATGTTTCTGAGTCAGAATATGGAGAATGTGACTGATCAAGGAAAGAAATCTAATACCATACCAGCTCATGATACTACAACAGCTATGGAGGTTACTTCTAATGCTATGCCAAATACTATGAATTCGAATGAGGTTGGTAACTCTTCTGCTTATCAGTCGTTTAATGAGAAGGTTCAAAATGGGAAGATGAGTGATGTTGGTAAGTCTACTAGTGGTGCGGCTACTACTACAGCTCCTAAACTTTCATTTACTTCGATGTTCAAGACTAAGAATGCTTTTAAATCGGTTAACATCTTTGAGCTTCGCAATGATGAGAGTGTGGATGGGGCTCATGTTACTATCCCATTAAAAGAGGTTAATGATGTGTCGGCGAGGTTTGCTAATACTCTATATGGGTATTTTATCGGGAAACGCCTTGCATTCCCTATAGTAGAGAACTATGTAAAGAATACCTGGGCTAAGTATGGATTAGATCGTGTTATGCTTAATAACGGTTTCTTTTTATTTCAATTTTCTTCTAAGGAAGGTATGGATCAAGTGTTGGAGACGGGACCATGGTTGATACGTTCAATTCCAATTTTTTTGAACATATGGACCCCTAATACTACTCTTACTAAGGAGGAGATTACTTCTGCTCCTGTTTGGCTGAAGTTACATAATGTACCACTTGTTGCTTATACGGAGGTTGGTTTAAGTTTGATTACTACTCAGATTGGTAAACCTATTATGTTGGATTCATACACTAGTTCTATGTGTGTTAAGTCATGGGGGCGTAATTCATATGCTCGGGCTCTTGTTGAGGTTTCTTCATTTAATGAGTTAAGGGATCATGTGGTTGTGGCTATCCATTTTCCTGATGGTTCGGGTCATTCGTTGGAAAGAATTGAGGTTGAGTATGAATGGAGACCCCCGCGATGTGCATGTTGTAAGATTTTCGATCATAATGATGCGGCTTGTCCTAAAAATGTTCATACGAATGGGAAACCTAAAGTGCAATCTAATGTGGATGAGGAGGGTTTTGTAGAAGTTACAAATCGTAAGGGAAAGGGTAAGGCGATTTCCCGGGAGAAAGTTATTGATGGTGTTCGTTTTGCTAAACCAAGGGTCACTTTTAACTATCGTTGGCAGCCGGTTTCAAAAGCTAAAGTGGGGTTGAATGGTGCTTCAACGTCTAAGGTTAATGGTATGAATGTTGGTCCGAGTAACCATGATGTGCATTCTGATTTGTCTCATTCTTCTAAAGAAGAGTCTATTAACAAACCATCAGTTGATGGTGGGACGGTTCCAAAGCAGTCTACTACTACTAGTAATGTAAGCAAATCTTTTATTAATGATGATTTAAGTGGGCTCTCTTTAAAAAATTCCTTTGATGCGTTGAATAATGAATCTACTGATGAGGGTCATGATGAGCTGTTAGGAGGTGGGGTTGAAGTGAATAAAAGTATTACTGATTTGGATAGTGATGGTGAAGAGATAGATGAATACATTGACATGGCTGATAAGCAAACCACTACTATTAATGATCCAAAGGAAGCAAGCACTTCCTCAGCTCCTAGTTCTTATGTATAGTATAGCCTCTTGGAATATAAGGGGAATGAACCAATCCCCTAAACAAAATGAGGTTCGGCAAGTTATTTGTGAGAATAAACTTTCTGTTTGTGCAATTCTCGAGTCTCATGTAGCTTGTTCTCGGTTGGAGGGTCTTTGTAAGAAGGTGTTTCGCTCTTGGGATTGGACTTCAAATGGTCCATTATGTTCGAAAGGGTCTCGTATTGTGTTAGGCTGGAATCAGGAGGAGGTTGATATTACGGTTGTTGCTATGGATGATCAAGTTATACACACATGTATTCGTTTTAAAAAGGATAAGAAAGAATTGTTTTGCTCGTTCATATATGCCCATAACCGTTATACTCATCGACGTCCTCTTTGGCAGAATTTAATTATGCATAAGCATTATGTTAGAAAACGTGCTTGGTGTCTTCTTGGTGACTTTAATTCTGCTCTTAATTTAGAAGATAAAGTGGAGGGTTCTTCTGTTATTGATATTGCTATGAGGGAGTTTAAGGAGTGTGTTGATGAGCTTGATGTTTTTGACGTCAATCGTTCCGGGTTGCAATTCACATGGAACCAGAAACCTAGAGGGGTGGATGGTACTCTTAAAAAGATTGATCGTATTATGGCTAATTTGGAATGCACGGATTGTTTTGTTGGTATTCATGCCATTTTTCAGCCGTATCGTATTTCTGATCATTCTCCAGCTATCCTTACTATTCCTACTTCACATAAGTTTCAACCAAGGCCATTTAAGTTTTTTTATATTCTGGTTAATAATCCTCGATTTAACGAGCAAGTGAAGGAGTGTTGGAGCGTGGCTAAAAGTGGCTTTTACATGTACCAAGTTGTTAGTAAGCTGAAATTGTTGAAAAAGCCGCTTCGTAAAATGCTTTTTAACGAAGGGAATATCCATGAGAGAGTCATCAGACTTCGTCATGAGTTAGATACTGTTCAACGTGGTTTAGATGCGGATCCTTTTAATATTTCGGTTCGAGAAGAGGAGGCATGTTATCTTAATGCTTATAATGATGCTATTTTATTAGAGGAGCAGTTTCTGAAACAAAAAGCAAAGGTTGAATGGCTTCGGGTTGGGGATTCTAACTCGGCGTATTTTCATAAAGTGGTGAAGAGTCGGAAAGCTAGAAGTAGAATTGATGTGATCAGTAATAGTGATGGGGTACGGTTTGATGGTGAGGAGGTCCCTAATGCTTTTGTTAGTCATTATGCTTCCTTTCTTGGTCAAGAGGGGTATACGGTTCCTTTTGATAATCATGACCTTTTTGTATCTACTCTTGATCCTATGGTTGCTGATTATATGGTTCGGGATGTGACTATGCAAGAAGTTAAGGATGCTTTATTCTCTATGGGGGATGATAAATCTCTTGGTCCGGATGGGTACACTGCTGCTTTCTTTAAAGGAGCTTGGGATATTGTGTCATCGGATGTTACTAAGGCGGTTCAGGAATTTTTCACTAATGGTAAGCTTTTGAAGGAAGTGAACCACACTATTATAGCTCTTCTTCCTAAGGTCACTTCTCCGTCGCGGATTAATGATTTTAGGCCTATCTCTTGCTGCAATGTGTTATTTAAATGTATTAGCAAGATTATTGCTAACCGTATCAAGCATAATTTAACATCCTTAGTGAGCTTAAACCAATCAACTTTTGTGCCGGGAAGGAGGATTTTGGATAATATTCTTCTTACTCAAGAGCTTATGCACAACTATCATGTTGATCGAGGCCCGGCTAGATGTGCTTTTAAAGTGGACATTCAGAAGGCATATGATACGGTTGATTGGAATTTTCTTCGGCAAATTCTGATTGGTTTTGGATTTCATAACCGTATGATTAGTTGGATTATGGAATGTGTGACATCGACTTCATTTTCTATTAGTGTTAACGGTACTTTGCATGGTTATTTTAAGGGTAAGAGGGGTCTTAGACAAGGTGATCCGTTATCGCCTTATCTCTTTACTCTTGTCATGGAGGTTCTTACTATTATTTTACGGAGGCGGGTTCGCAATTCTGACCTATTTACCTTTCATCATCATTGCTCTAACCTTAATATCATTAATTTGTGTTTTGCTGATGATCTGTTTCTTTTTGCTCATGGAGATGTTGAATCGGCTAGAGTTATTATGGAGGCGTTGGATGAGTTTAAACATGTGTCTGGTCTTACGCCAAGTTTGCCTAAGAGTACTGCCTATTTTTGTAATGTTCGAAACCATGTCAAGCTTGCTATTTTACAGGTGATTCCGTTTGTTGAAGGAAGCCTTCCAGTTAAGTATTTGGGCGTTCCGTTGGTTACTACTAGACTAATTTTTAGAGATTGCAAGGAGCTGGTTGAGAAGTTGTCGAATTGTATTAAGGATTGGAAGAATAAATCTCTATCGTTTGCTGGTAGGCTTCAACTTATTCAGTCTGTGCTGTCTTCTATGCATATTTATTGGGCTTCGGTGTTTATTCTTCCGTCTCGTATTATTCTTGATCTAGAACAGCTTATGAGGGGTTTTTTGTGGGGTAATGGTGACGGGCATAAGGGTAAATCTAAAGTTGCATGGGAGGTTGTTTGTCTTCCTAGGCAGGAAGGTGGTCTTGGGATTCGGAGGTTGGATACTTTTAATAATGCTTTGATTACTACACATATTTGGAGTATTGTTACTGGTAAGGAGTCCCTTTGGGTTAGATGGATTCATGCTTATAAGCTTAGGGGGCGTAATTTTTGGGAAATTCCTTGTCGTGGTAATATGACATGGAGTTGGCGTAAAATTCTTCAGCTTAGACCCATTGTTCGCCAATTTATATGGTATAAATTAGGGGATGGTTCCAAGGTTTCAGCATGGTTTGATTCATGGTGTTTGCTTAGTCCTATTTCTCGTATTATGTCTCATCGAGATATTCATCGAGCTGGTTTTAATTCTAATACTACTGTTCGGGAGATCATTACTTCTAATGGATGGGTTTGGCCGATTGATTGGATGGTTCGTTACCCTGTTATTAGTTCTCTTTCTGTTCCTCAGTTGGTGGATAACTTGGATGATTCGTTATGGTGGCGTTCTAGTGATGGGGTGTTTAGACCGTTTTCGGTTTCTTTGGTGTGGGATTGCATTAGGTCTCGAGGTATTAATGTTGATCGGTATCACCTGGTTTGGTTTTCTCATAGGATTCCGAGACATGCATTTCATTTGTGGTTAGTTATGAAAAGGCGGTTACGGACTCAAGACTTGATTAGGTATCAAGATGCTTATAATGCGGACCCGTTGTTGTGTCCTCTTTGTAAGATGCAACCTGACTCACATGACCATCTTTTCTTTGAGTGTTCGTATTCTTTGCAGGTTTGGAGTTCGTTGAAATTGTATGCTGGTTTTAGCTCGTTGCCTTCATCGTTGGATGCTATTGTTCATTCTCTTATTGTGTCGGCTAAGTCGAGGTCTGTTCGGAGTGTTGTTTCTAAACTTTTGTTTGCGGCCTCGTCTTATTATATATGGCAAGAAAGGAATAGCCGGATTTTCAAGAAGCAAGTTAGATCAGAAGCTAAAGTTGTTGATTTAACAAGACTACAGTTCGGTTGAAGCTTCTCACGTGCAGGTTTAAGAAGACGGCGAAAGTGATTGATCTCGTTCGTGTGTGGAAGTTGCCTCCTTCTCTTATGCATTCTTGATGTCGAGTTTTTCTATAGAGTTGGAGTCGAGGTTTTCTTTGGAAGTTGCTTGGGGCATGGTGGATTTTTCGTTGGAGATTCAAATGAGAGCTGTACTCTTTTTTCCCTACTCCAAGGTTTTTCCCACGGGTTTTTTCTTGGAGAGGTTTTTAAGGAGGCAGTATCATTTGATTCATCAATCTCCTTCGAAGCAGCGTGTTGATAAGTGTGGTGATTCATGTTTTATTCGTTGGTTGTTTCCCATTGGTGTTCTAGTTATTGTATGTTTCTAGTTTTTTCGATTGGTGGTATGTCACAAGCGTTTAGTTGGTAGTGGTTGTTTAAGCGTTTGCTTGAGGTTAATGGTACTTCTGCCACATTCCATTGTACTTATACTGTTTTTTTGAGTAATATATTTTGCCAGGGTGAATCCCTTTTACCCAAAAAAAATTTAGTATAATTTAGTTTAATCTCATTTCTAGTATTTTATTTTGATTGAATCTTAGTATTGGGTTAGTTGACTAGCAACTAATTCCGCCCAAACCCTTCAAACCCGAGATTTTTATTTGCTTTCCTAAAAATATAAAAATACAAAAAGAATCACCCCTCATCTCTAGACCTAGTCTTTAGGTTTTCTAATCCTAGCGACACTATTCCTAGCTGAACGATCAATCCCCCGGTACTTGTCATTATACTATACTACATCGATCAGGTACACTGCCTGGTGGGGGTTGTAAGCTTCTCAAGATCCCTTGAGAGGTAAAGTCTGGTTCAATTCCCACGCATCAAGTTTTTGGCGCCGCAGCCCGGGGAATAGTTATTGTCTAGGTTAGAATCTCTTTTTATTAGGTCTACTTGCTAGATTCCTTTCTAGTAAGATTTTATTTTTATTTTTAGGTTCTCTTTAGTCTATCTTAATTCATCGTGTTTTTGTTCGTAACTCTTCACCACCCGACATCATGGACGATGGGAACATCTTTGAACCCGTCATCCCACCACAACAAAACCCACTACTAGAACCTCTTAGGCCCCGAACCTTAGGAGAGTATTCCCAACCTAGCCACCAAGGCTATCGAAACACTATTGAGCTCACCGGAGCCAATGTGACCCCTTTGCGATCCGACACCATCCGGTTGGTGCAAAGCGGTTGTGCATTCCATGGACTTCGTTCTGAAGATCCAAATCAACATCTCAAGGAATTCCTTAAAATCGTAGATTCCATAGACCTAGATGTTGCAACTAGAGAGACAACCCGATTACTCTTATTCCAATTCTCTCTACGTGATCAAGCTAGTCAGTGGCTTGAACGTTTACCCGCGGGATCCATCACCACATGGGATTATCTCACCACTCGTTTCCTTGCTCAATTTTTCCCACCGAGGAGAACTACTAAGCTTAGAAATGACATCTTGATGTTCCAACAACGTCAAGATGAAACCTTTTACGAAGCATGGACTCGATATAAAGACCTGCTCCGAAAAGTCCCTCATCATGGCATTGAACCATGGCTCCAGATTCAAATCTTTTACGATAAAGTTAACTATCAAAAAAGGAGAGCTATAGATTACGCAGCCAAGGGCAAGCTAAACAGACTTAGCATTGACGAATGCTGGAAAGTTATTGAGGGGTTGGCACATTACGAAGAAGAAGGATGGGAGGACCCGATGTTTTCAAGCAAGGGAAAATTTGATTACGCACACGCCACCCAAGAGCAGTTATTAGGAAGTATCGAGAAACAGGTAAAAGAATTAATGAGAGTTGAGAAATCTGCTACTGAAACCACATGGAATCCTAATTTACATAGGAATGCGGTTATCAACCATAATTTTCCTGAACGTTCACGACAAGAGGAGTTCGAAGGGATAATGGTAACCTTCATGAATAATCAGGAAAAACAAATCCAGCACTTAGAAGCACGCATGGAAAGTACTCGCAATGCTTTTATGGATTTAGCAGACAAATTCATATCAAGGATCAAAGAGAAGATTAAGGAAAAATCCGCACCAAGAAAAATCGAAAAAGTCTTCGAGGTTTCAACTCCTTTGGTGTTTGACCAAGAGGATAACGAGAAATCCTCCCCAAGTGCTTCACCGTCAATCACCTCCTACTTTTGCGAGCATCCTCAAGAAGAGAAGAATTCGCAATTTCATGACATTTTCGTTGGATGCTTGCAAACCACGCTCCCAAATTTGTGCAAGAGACGTTCTTTTGGTTTTAAACCCGGTGTGAAGAGGTTGCACCTCAAAAACACCACAGTTTTGAGACCCTCTATGGCACAACACCTCTTTGTACCCACCGGTGACCCGTGCGAAGGTTACAACTTAACTAAAACCTCACCCACCCCTTTCTACAACCACACCTCTTTTCGTGACAGTAATGAAACGTTCGACCCTGGTGGACTTCATTAATGGGATAGCTACTCATAGTTTTTACTCATGTTTAGCTATTCACACTAAGTACAGGGACTAAATGTGGAATTACCTCTTTTTACACCTGATACGGGCATCTGACGGCGTCAGATGGTAACTCTTGATGCCGTCACCTCGCTATCTCAGCAATAATAACCCAAACTCCATCACTGTCAACTCATACCCCACAAATCTCACCCAAATTGCTGCTCCACCTCCGAGTCTCCATCATCCAATCCGACATCTTCCGTGACTAATCTCTCCTTGGTAAGTAGTTTTTCCTCACTCTTTTTGGTTCAATTGTCCTTAGGATCAACCAATTTTGAAAACCCCTTTCATCCGAAACCCCATTTTTTGACCCATCATTGACAAATCGTAATGCCATCCCTTTGGTGATTTGTAATCATGGGGGTTACCCTTTGATGATGTTGTCCCACTTGAATCATGCGTTAAATTAGGAAAAGTCCTTCATGCCACGGATTTTTTGACCCCCCACCCATGTTTTCTGATTAAAGGAGTGTTTGGGTAATGGGTTAAGAGTTTGAAAATTGATTTTTCCCTCGTAATTGCATGGTTCGACTTCTGCTTGATCTGACGGCGTCAGGACCTCCTTCTTGACGGCGTCAGATGTGTCTAACAGCATGAGTCAATTAAATTCTCGTTCTAATTGTTTCCGTCCACTCTATCTTTTTCCAGGAAAATGAGCAAGCGATCTCGACAACACCGTGGCAGCTCCTCTAGGTCCCAACGGATTAACTATTAGGAATTGGTCCATAGTTGGGGTGAATTCGACAATGTTGCCGCTACAACTAAGTATGCGGAGCTTTGTAATCACCACATTGATGCTAGTGCTGTGATTGATTGGGAGTTTCTGAGGTCCCAAGGGTTAGAGGCTGTGTTTTTGGGGAGGATCCACACTGATGGGTTCACGGGTCCTCAATGGGAGAGGTTGTTTAGGATGAGGGAGACTGTGTATAGTGAGTTGGTGAGGGAGTTCTTTGTGACCTTCCACTTTGATCAGGCAGAGGCTAGGACGGACATGGGGGTACCACTATTTACTTTAGGTTAGGAGGGGAGGTTTGATCATGTTCGGTTACT
Source organism: Artemisia argyi (assembly GCA_030686995.1). NCBI lineage: Eukaryota > Viridiplantae > Streptophyta > Magnoliopsida > Asterales > Asteraceae > Artemisia > Artemisia argyi. The sequence goes on from JARVZY010005765.1 coordinate 12,645, forward strand.
GAGTTTGGGTGGAGGACAGGTTTGTATACTAGGGAGGAGGCTGTTGAGGGAGGTTTTATGCAGAGGTTGTTACATGGGGAGACATTGAGGAGCGATATGAGGTGCGCCACTTTTTGGCCGACCATCGGGAACGTGGTGTACACCTCGACTACTGGGGCAGCATCAATCAGGGACCCCGTGGTCAGGTTGGTCCACACATGTATCACATACAGCTTGTCGGGACGTCATGGCACCACTCACCGTGTCACTGCATCAGATCTTTTCTACCTGTATACCATCTTTTCAGCGGATGTTTACTGCAACATCCCATTTTGGGTAGCTAGCTATTTGAAGACCAGTGTGGGCGAGAGGGATATTGATAAGGTGTATGGGGGGATGTTCGTGACCCGGTTGGCTCGTTCTTATGATCTTCTTGTTCCCCCGATCATGGGATACTTGAGTGACTGCGGGGCTTGTAGGGTAGTGAGGGCTAAATCCCTCAGGCAGATGAGCATCGTGATGCAGCTGGCGGATGGGTACTATGGTTGGTACGAGGCAGGGGGACCTGATGATGAGGATGATGATGATGATGAGGGAGCGCCCCAGCAGCATCAGTTCGAGGGTTATGAGGTGGGGACAGCTGATTACTACTGACACATGAGTCGGGGAGACTGGCAGGCACACCAGGGGGCCTGGATGGGTGAGGTAGACGCATGGCGGACAACAACTGACCAGCGCTTTGATTGGATGTATGATCATACCATCCACCAGATGCAGCACCTCTCCACCCGTGGTCAGCTCGAGCCCCACCTGCAGATTGACCCATTCCCCGGTCGTGAGACAGACTACCCTCCCTATGGGTACACAGGACACCTCCCTCCTGGTTATGACTACCGTTTTGGTCCTCCTCCCCAGTGATCTTTCTTGAAGTCTGTTATGTTTGAACAATCTATTGATGATTATGTAATTTGAAACAATTGGGACTGTAATAGTTTAGGATGTGACCTCTGTTGGCCTTGGATAATTTTAATTTTCTATGCTTACGTTTATTAGTAATAATAGAATGTGCTTATGGTGTCATTCTTCGCTTTATGCGATTTTTGTTTTGTTTGTTTGTTATTTGCTTCCGTATGCATGCTTTATTTTTATTGTTGGTAGATCATGTTTCAAAACTAAATAGTGGAAATACTTTATTTTGTTGTTTGGCTTAGTCTTAACTTCATCCAAAGGTATTTTTGCAAAAGATAAGTGTAAGGGGAAACCCCAAATATGTTTTTAAGAAACAAACCGATCATGATTCTCCAAAATATTAAGTGAACATGTATATTCGTATTTGTTAGAGTCAAATGCTTGTATCGAGTCATACTGAAGTTTTGCAGGATTTTCCAGGAAGTAGAACCAAGTTTTTTCAGAAATTTTCCTGAAACTTAATATAAGAATTTCTGCAGGTCACTTCTGACGGCGTCACGAGTTTACTCTTGATGGCATCACGTGTAAAAATCTGGAAATTTTACCGGTTTTGTTTTTCTAACGGAGTCTTAAAGTTTTTGTTGAATTATTAGTTTTATAATCTCCAGGAAATCTGTAAACATCATTCCACAAGCATTATATCTTATTTTGTTTTCTAGGATTTATTAGTATATGTAGATTGCCGCCGATTTTATGCGAGGTTGCCTTGTCTGTTTTCTCAGGATTTACAGGTTATGTATGACAAGAAGATGATTTATTTTTTTTGGAAGGGAAGCTTTGATTGTTCATTTTATTGGAGGAAGATTTAACCTGGCCACCTTATTATCCATACCGAGCGAATCAGGGGAGTATTTGATTTCATTTGTTTTACTTATTTCACTTTTACATTCTTTACTTGAACATTGGGGACAATGTTCATCCTAAGTGTAAGGGGAGGGTAAAATGATGATACCTTACAGATACACTTTCGCTTGAGTTTGTTTGTTAGATAGTAGATGTGTAATAAAACTATGAGAAATACTTATTAGTGCAATTTTAGCGCCAAATTTAATTTTTTTACAACATTTAGGAGTGAAACTTTAGCCATAGCAAGAGTCTCATGGATAGGAGATTGTATGACTAGCACATAACCGTATCATTCAGAAAAATTTTCCACCCAAATATGTGAGGTTCGCCTTTAGATTTGATAGGAAAAGCATTTACTATTAGTGCTTATGAGTGTACCGGTAGCATTTAGATTCTAGAACTTGCGTTAGTGATGCATCCCGAGACCGCTAGTGAGACTACATTCGTGTAGTAGGATTTACTACATGATAAGAGGCATTAGGATCACCCTTGTGTTAAACCCGTATCATAATTACTTGACCATTTAAGTCATATTACTTGGCTAGTTAAGTCAATTAATTTTTCCCACACCTTAGCATTGTACTCATTTTTAGTACACGAAAACCCTAGTACACCCCTCCGAGCCTATCTTTTCGTTTCTAACTTTAAGCATTTTACTTAAAGGAAGAATTTGTTACACCCCACTTAAATGTACACCCAAATCGCCTTAGCCTTCCGTGTATGCACTCATCTTTAGTGCATTATTGTTATTTGTTAAACCCTAAGTTAATTATCTAATTGATTACATGGTTGCTAAGTCGAGTCATATCCTTGTACATATTGTTTTGGGACGATTGGGACTCATGGGTAAAGTACTTATTTTATTGAGTAATGGGGAAGAACATCATATTATTGCCCCCGTATGTACGTTAATCTTTAAAAGTACTCCAAGTGTTTTGATTATCTTAATTCGAGTCATTAGTTTAGTTTATTGTAAAGTATGTAAAAATTCAAGTGTAAGGGGAATTTCCATTCCCTATGATGTATTATTTTGGATGGTAGGGTAAGAGTGTATGATAAAAAAATCAAAAAAACAAGAAAAAGAAAAGAAAAAAATAGAAAAAGAAAAAGAGAAAAAACATACGGACTACAATCCCTTTTTATTCTATGTTCATTTTATGTTTTTGTTATTTTTCATTTATTAGCTTAAGTCGAGTCTAGTCTTAGCTTAGCAACGCTATATTGTACATGTAATTAACCAAGATTGTTAACTCGCCACCAGTAAAGATTGCCTATATCCAACAAAACCGTGTATTTCATATCCCTACACCTAACGTTACAACCCTTTAAAAGACCTCTTTGATAGTTTATCCTAGGTGCTTACGCCATGTGGTGGAGGTTTGATCCTTTCCCAAGCCTATGGTAATCTATTTTGCTATGACAGGTAGTGAGAGATGTTTTCCATTTCCATATTGTAATTTATACTTTATTACACCCGAGAGATGTGAGTATCTAAACACTATTTGTGAGGTGCTAGTGTATGACCTCCGTGCTTGTCTTTTTTTTTTGGGTAAAAGGGTTAATTCACCCCGGTAAAATGCATTACACCAAAAAAAACATTGAAGTACATAGGATGAGGGTGATATCCCTCACCTCAGTCCCGTAGGACACTTACAGACTCGAATATAAGAATGACACATCATTCCTATAACTTACAATAAAATGAACCTACCAATAATGACACAAGTACATAACAATTTACAATACTACTCAAGAGAAACCACTTGAGCCTTCTATATCACTATGGCGGTCCAGCTTAACTTCCATGAAGAATTCATAGCGATCTTCAACATAAATCTGTTCGTAGTAGCAAACACCACAAACAAAATCACCACCAACGCCATAACACCAGAAAGATAGAATCATATGTACCAAACGTGCATGGCATCGTGTGCATGGGGTTTTGAACAAGAGTCCCCACAAACTTAACTTCCATAATCATAACAGCAAGGGCGCTCCAAATGCCAAACCATGTAGCAATCAGCAACCATAGGAAAAAAAACGACCAGTTCCCTACCATTGGCACATAGCACCCACTTCCCATCTCCATACCACACCCGTCATGCTTCACAATAAGAAGAGTAGCATGATCGTAACAACCTAGGTTTGTAACACTCGCCAAATTCTATTCATTACCCACATGAACAGCAGATAAGAACAAGAATGCAACGTCCCAAAGCAATAACCCAATAGCAAAACTTCTTGGGGCAGTTCGAGGCTCACAAATCCTAACGTCCAGCGTAACCACATCAACATCGATCCCACCTTAAGATGGTTGCAGCAGGATCATGTCAAAATATCATAGGATTCTTGAATAAGAACCTTAACTTCCAAAGCTTGACTTCCACTCTCTCTAAAACCCACTTACAAACTGAATTAGCTGTAACATATGCGTACAATCATAACAACGTTAACCTTCAAATAAGATAACCACGATCAGCAGATCGACATTCATGTCATGAATGGACAACAGTCCAACTTACAACCCAATGAATATACATTAACGCGCAGCAATAATCACCTCGCAAATCAAAACCATAAAAGAAACAAAACCCTAATAATAGGGTTTCGTTCATGATAGCATCCCCAATAAACCATTCGAAGAAGGCTGATAGAGGAAGGTTTCGCTTGCCCACAGCACCCAAAGAAAGATCGTAAAATAATAACCATGAACCATAGACGATCAGCCAACCAAATAAAACCCTAGACCAGGTTACTTGCCAATAGAATGTACCAAACCTAAAATAGGTTCAGATATGCGTTAAACACAGTAGGAACGAACCAACAGGGATAATAAACCTTAAAAAGACCTCTGTGCTTGTCTTTGGTCTTTAGTGGAACGATTATTTGTTGTAATTACTTTTATGTTAGTGTTAAATGACCCCTAACTTGTATTTTGATTAGAATAAAAGCGCATTTGCTTGAGGACAAGCAAATCTCAAGTGTAAGGGTATATGATGAGGCAAAAAATGAACCACTTTTAGGGGGTCATTTAAGCCCGGAATTGAATTTATTTGATCAAATATTGCCCTAAATCGTTCCTTTTGTGATTTTAGGTACTTTGGGAGTGAAATCTGGAAAAGGAAGCAATTCGGACTTTTTGGAGCATAAAAGTGAAGAAAACGCCAAAGACTTAATTTTCCATGCTGAGAACAGTACCTGACGGCGTCAAGAGGAAAATCATGACGGCGTCAAGAGTAAAAGTGGTGACGATCCAGTACAAACCTGACGGTGTCACAACAAGGGCGTCAAGAGTTAATTTTTTGATGGCCTGCATAAGGAGACTACATGACGGCGTCAGACCTAGATCTAGGCAGTCCGAGGAACTATTTGGCAGCGAGATAACTGCGTCAGACATTTGTTCTTGACGCCGTCACCTTCTAAACCCTATATATAGTTTTCTATTTTTCATTCATTGAGAGGAACTTGTGTGGAGAAACTCTATATATATTTTACAGTATATTCAAGGGTTTTCACCCCTTGAATCCTTTCATGTGCTATTAAGATAAGTCTTCTCTTAATTCAATCAATATGTCTATGTGTTGGTTGTCTATATCTTGTGCTTGTCTTGATTTCAACATGCTAGGCTAGATTTATCGTGTGTTTGCTTAGATCTAATGAAACCTAGATGTTAATTATGTGTTGATTACTTGTTTATGGTTGTATTGGATGAATGATTTCAATTTTAGGCTTAAGAAAACTGGCAGATCTCCATTGTGTAACATGCTTGAACGTCTTAGGAAACATGAACCGATGTGTACTAGGTTTTATTGGTTGTATTTAATGAATGAGTAAATTCTAATGATCCCATGTTAGGAGCTTCTTAGCCGGCTCGACATAGGAGTGAAGTAGGCACTCATAGGATTGGGGAAGTAAGTACGCCACCCCATGAATGGTATTAAGGAATACAATCCGTTATCCACACAACTATAACAAGTAATTAACGTGTAAAAGATATCAAGGGAGTAGTGAAATCTAAGTAAACACATTTCTCCCACATATTGCTCACAACTTTAGTATAATTTAGTTTAATCTCATTTCTAGTATTTTATTTTGATTGCATCTTAGTATTGGGTTAGTTGACTACCAACTAATTCCGCCCAAACCCTTCAAACCTGAGATTTTTATTTGCTTTCCTAAAAATATAAAAATACAAAAAGAATCACCCCTCATCTCTAGACCTAGTCTTTAGGTTTTCTAATCCTAGCGACACTATTCCTAGCTGAACGATCAATCCCCTTGTACTTGTCATTATACTATACTACATCGATCAGGTACACTGCCTGGTGGGGGTTGTAAGCTTCTCAAGATCCCTTGAGAGGTAAAGCCTGGTGCAATTACCACGCATCAGCTTCACTTTACTTGGAATCAAAACCCAAAAGGCTCAAAAGGAATCTTGAAGAAAATTGACAGGATTATGGGTAGCTTGCTGTTCTGTGATTCTTTTCCGGGTTCGTTTGCTATATTCCAACCTTATCGTATTTCGGATCATTCTCCTTGTGTGCTTCGTATCCCTCAGGTGGCCAAGCTAAAACCTGAGCCTTTTAAGTTCTCTAATTTTCTGGTGCATAAAGAGGGCTTTCTTGATACAGTTACTTCGAGGTGAAATCTAAATGTTAATGGTTGTGCTATGTATCGTGTTGTTAAATGTTTGAAGGGGCTGAAAACCCCTTTTCGTAAGCTTTTGCACAATCAAGGTAATCTTCATGAGCGGGTTGATAGGATTCGTAAGGAGTTAGATGAGGTTCAAAAAGCTATTCATAGTGATCCGTTCAATTCAGCCCTCTGTGATGAGCAAGCTCATTATCTTCTTGCTTTTAAGGAGGCAACATTAGATGAAGAGCGGTTTTTAAAGCAAAAATCCAAAGTTCAATGGCCTCATGCAGGTGATTCTAATATGGCTTACTTTCATAATATTGTTAAAAGTAAATGTGCTCGTAATCGAATTGAATTGGTTCGAGACTCGGCTAATGTTTTGTATGAAGGAAATGCGGTTGTAGGGGCTTTTGTTTCTCACTATGAGCAGTTTCTTCGTATTGAAGGGCAATGTATTTTTTTGGGTAAAGGGCATTCCACCCGGTAAAATATATTACACCAAAAAATCGTTTAAGTACAATGGAATGTGGCTGAAGTACCACATTAACCTCAAGCAACGCTTGAACATCCAACTAAAAACGCTTGTGACAGGCCACTAAGCGTTACAAATATAAATACATACAATAACCAAAACCCCAACCGGAAATAACCACCTAATAACACAAGAATGACCACATATATCTGCCCATCTCTTCGAAGGAGATTGATGAACCATATGAGCCTGCCTCCTTAAAAAACCTTTCCAAGTAAAAACCCAGTGGGAAAACCTTGGAGTAGGGAAAAAGAGTACAGCACTCACCCGAATCTCTAACGAACTCCCACCACCACCGAAAGCATCAACCAGGGAAAGATAACCAGTCTCACGCACCCAGCACAAAAGACCAACAACAGGAATAGAAATCGCCATTAGGAATGCATAAGAGACACAGGCAATTGCCATACACGTAACAACTCAAGAACATTCGCCCTCCTCTTAAATATACATGTAAGAAGCTTCAAACGCACCGTTGATTTAATCACATCAATCACTTGATTTTCAGATCGACGCTGACGCTTGAAAATCCTGTTATTTCTTTCTTGCCATATAAAATAAGAAGTCGCCGCAAACAAAAGCTTAGAAACAACGCTCTTCACAGACCGAGATATAGATATGGGGACCAAATACCGCACCACATCCTCTAACGAAGAAGGAATATCTGAGAAACCAGCAAACGCCTTCAAAGAATCCCAAACCTGAAAAGAAAACAAACACTCAAAGAAAAGGTGGTTATGAGAATCCTATTGAGCTTTGCACAAAGGGCACACAAGAGCATCAATAGAGGGATCATTGGAGTGAAGCATATCCTGAGTCCGAAGCCTCCTTCTCATAACAAGCCACAAATGAAACGCATGCCTCGGAATACGGTGTGTGAACCAAACGAGATGAAACCAATCAACAATATGTCCACGCGGCCGAATACAATCCCACACTGAAGAAATGGAGAAGGACTTGACATGACCATCCTTCGTTTTCCAAACTAACCGATCATCCATATTATCATTTAAAATAGGAGCAGAAATAGATGTAAGAATTGGATACCTAACTCCCCATACATTCGGCCAAGCCCAAGAATCCTATAAAATAATGTCCCGAACCAAAGAGTTAGAAGAGAAACCAGCCCGATGAATATCTCTCGAGGACACAATATGAGAAAGAGGACCAATCGAACAATTCAAACCATTACCAATATTATACCAAAAAATTGCCTAACAAGAGGCCTAATCTGAAGGATCTTCCGCCAACTCCAAGTCATATTACCCCGACATGGAACATCCCAAAAATTACGACCCCGCAACCTATATGTATGAATCCATTTAACCCATAGAGAATCCATAGAGTTAAAAAGACGACAAATATGAGCAGCAATGAGAGCAGTATTAAAAGATTCAAGTTAACGAATCCCAAGCCCACCCTCCTGAAGGGCAATGTAGTCCCCTTAATGATCATGATTTATTCTCTAATGTCCTTAATCCTAAAATGGTTGATTCAATGGTAAGAGATGTTACGGATTCTGAAATTAGGGAAGCTTTGTTCTCAATTGGGGATGATAAAGCTCCCGGTCCTGACGGTTACACTGCTTCTTTCTTTAAGAAAGCTTGGGATGTCGTGGGTATTGATGTTACGGGTGCTATTCGGGACTTCTTCACCAATGGTAAGCTTTTGAAGGAAATCAATCACACTATTATATCCTTGATTCCTAAAGTTTCTACTCCATCTAAGATTAATGATTATAGGCCCATTTCTTGTTGCAATGTTCTTTATAAGTGCATTAGTAAAATTATTGCTAATCGCATTAAGGAGGTCCTTGGTCAGCTGGTTAGTATTAACCAATCAGAGTTTCTTCCTGGGCGTCGTATTTCTGATAATATATTGCTTACTTAAGAGCTTATGCGAAACTATCACAGAGGGAGAGGCCCGCCTAGATGTGCTTTCAAAGTGGATATTCAAAAGGCGTATGATACGGTCGATTGGACTTTTCTTAAGTCAATTCTGGTTGGTTTTGGTTTCCATCATAAAATGGTTGAATGGATTATGGTGTGTGTCTCATCTACATCGTACTCTATATGTGTTAATGGGGACCTTCATGGTTGGTTCCAAGGTAAGAGAGGGTTGAGGCAGGGTAACCCATTATCTCCTTACTTGTTTACGTTGGTTATGGAGCTTTTAACACTTATTTTGCAGAAAAAGGTTGCTAATTGATGGACTTTCAGTTTCATCATTTGTGTGAGCAGCAGAGTATTATTAACCTTTGCTTAGCAAATGATCTTTTCTTGTTTTCTAGAGGCCATGCTGATTCGGTTGATGTTATTATGCAAGCTTTGGAGGAATTCAAGAATGTTTCGAGTCTTGTCCCGAGTATCCCCAAAAGTACAGCCTTCTTTTGTAATGTTCCTAATTCTTTGAAAGCTACTATTCTCCAGTCTATGCCATTTGCAGAAGGTTCTCTCCCTGTTAGGTACCTTGGTGTCCCTCTTATATCATCTCACCTTCTCTATAGGGATTGTAAGGTTCTTGTGGAGAAATTGGAAGATCGTGTGAATGATTGGCGTAATAAGTTTCTATCTTTTACGGGTAGGCTTCAATTGGTCAGATCTGTGTTGTCATCAATGCATATATATTGGGCCTCTATTTTCATTCTTCCTGCTAATATAATTCATGATTTGGAGCAACTCATGAGGGGATTCTTATGGTGTCAAGGAGAAATGAAAAAGGGTAAGGCTAAAGTGGCTTGGGAGTCTATTTGTAAGCCTAAATAAGAAGGTGGTCTCGGTATTCGTAGATTGGCTGACTTTAATATTGCTCTAATGACTACGCATATTTGGAGTATTTTAACCCATAAAGAGTCCTTATGGGTAAAATGGATTTATTCATACAAACTTCGTGGTAGAAGCTTTTGGGATGCTCCTTGTTTGGGTGATGTTAGTTGGGGATGGTGCAAGCTTCTTGCAATTAGACCCAAGGTATGTCCTTTCATTTGGCACAAGATCAATCATGGTAAGACTACCTCTGTATGGTTTAATATGTGGTGTGATTTAATCCCTATGCGTGATATGCTCACTGCGAGAGATATTGCTAGGGCTGGTTTAAGCTTGTCGGATTCTGTTTATGATATGATTGATAATGGTACTTGGAGATGGCCTTCTGATTGGTTTTATAGATTTTCGGATTTAGTTAATCTCCAGGTCCTAAATATTCTTGATGATACTGATGATGGATTATTCTGGCGTGATTTGGATGGTAACCTTAGACCTTTTTCAGTCGCATGTGATTGGGAATCTCTATGTTCAAGGGCTGATCTGGTCGTGTGGTTTAATATTCCGTGGTTTCCTCACTGTATTCCACGGCATGCTATACATTTGTGGCTTATTATTAAGTAGAAGCTGAAGACACAAGATAGGTTGCGGGAAACGGATGTTGGTCCTAATGTTGATTTGAACCTTCTTAGATACCAGCTTTGTGACATAGTTCCAGATTCTCACCCTCACTTGTTTTTTGAGTGCCAATTTTCTTTGCAGGTTTGGTTGTAGGTCCGGGTTTTATGTGGAATGGATGCTGTCCCTCCTTCATTGGAGGATGTTCTTACGTTCCTTATTCCTTTATCAAAGGGGCGATCGGTTGTTAGTATTCTATCTCGGCTATTACTTGCTGCTACTACTTATTACATATGGATGGAACGCAATTCAAGACTTTTCAAGCAGAAGAAGTCTACTGTTGCTGAAGTGGTCCAAGTAATTGTTTATACTATTCGATTGAAGCTGGATACATGGAATATTCCAAGTGCTTGTATTATTCACGAGGGGAGTGCCAGGTAAGGGTTGTACTCTTTTTCCCTACTCCAAGGTTTTTTCTTAGAAAGGGTTTTTAAGGAGGCAAATTTCCTGGGTTGCCTTGCTCCCTTCGTGCTTCTAGGTGGATGCGGGATGTTCGCTTGGTACAAGATGATTCTTGTTTTTATACCTAGTTAGGTGATTTGTAATATAGCTACGTTTGTTGTGTTTATGGTCTGTCATAAGCACTACTTTATCAAGATTTTTGCTTGAGGTTAATGTGGTGCCTCTGCCACATTCCATTTGTACTTAACATTATTTTTTGGTTATATATTTAATGGGGTTAAACCCTTTACCAAAAAAAAAAGAATTTAAGAATCTTATGATTAAGAAATACTGCCCTCGAACGGAAGTCAAGAAAATGGAGGATGAATTTTATAACTTGACTGTGAAGGGGGACGATGTTAAAACTTATATTAGGAGATTTCAAGAGTTGGCAACCTTGTGTTCTACAATGGCGCCAACTGTTAAAAAGACGATAGAAGTTTTCATCGGAGGTTTGCCCCGAAGTATCGAAGGGAATGTTACTGCCTCAAGGCCACAAACCTTAGAGGAAGCCATTAACATCACTTTGAGGTTAATGGATCAAGTAACAAAGCACAACCCTGTGCCAGCGCCCAACGATAATAAACGAAAGTTCCACGATGGGAGAGCTTTCGGTAACACCCGTAACACCTACGGTAATAATCGTACCAACCCCTATCCTCAACCAAGGCAAGAGACTGCCATAGCATATGTAGCCACTCCAAATGAGGGAAGTGGTTATGTTGGAAAAGCCCCTTTGTGTAAGAAATGCAACAGGCATCACACAGGGCCTTGTTCCATTAAATGTAACATATGTAACAAGGTGGGCCATCAGACAAAGGATTGCAAGCAGAAAGGACCAGCCACTGGGGGTAATTCGCCACCAGCAATGGTCATTTGTCATGCTTGCATAGAAAAAGGACACTATGCAATTAGATGTCCAAAGAAAAATACTGATGGTGCCCAAGGAAGAGCTTATATGTTGAGGGATAGGAATGACCAACAAGATCCGAGCATAGTCACAGGTAAGTTTCTCTTAAACCATCACTTAGTTAGAGTACTATTTGATTCAGGAGCCGATAGAAGTTTCGTTTCTATACCTATTGCCTCTAGACTTAGGATCAAACCCATAGCCTTAGATACCTACTATGACATAGGAATGGCCGACAGAAACTTAGTTAGTACTAACACCGTTATCAAGGGTTGTACCCTAACTTTACTCAACCACCCATTCGTAATTGATCTCATACCCATAAGACTCGGTAGTTTTGACATTGTTATGGGAATGGATTGGTTGTCCAAGAATCAAGCTAAGATTCTTTGTGACGAGAAAATCATCCATGTACCTATCCGTGGTGAGACTTTAACTATCCGAGGAGATCGAAGTAAAACCCGACTTAACCTCATCTCATGTATCAAAATGGAATGATACATATCACGAGGTTGTCAAGTCTTCGTTATCCAAGTAACAGAGACTAAGCTAGACGAAAAACAACTGGGTAAGATCCCTGTAGTCAGGGAATACCCAGAGGTTTTTCATAAGGATTTACCTGGCTTGCCTCCCGTTCGTCAGATAGAATTTAAAATCGATTTGATTCCCGGAGCGGCACCTATAGCCCAAGCACCCTATAGGTTAGCCCCTTCAGAGATGAAGGAACTCTCTGAACAACTCCAGGAATTAACCGATCGAGGTTTCATACGCCCTAGTACATCACCCTGGGGAGCCCCTATCTTATTCGTAAAGAAGAAAGATGGATCTATGAGGATGTGTATCGATTATCGTGGATTAAACAAACTTACTATCAAGAATCGATACCTATTACCCAGGATTGATGACTTATTTGATCAACTTCAAGGATCGAGTTACGATCAGGTTATCTGTAACACCCAACCCGAGAAGGGCTAAAGTGTAACATTATGGAGTCAAATTAGAACACAAGCGAACGAAGATACATTTCTAATACAAAGTATACAAAGGTTACAAGGAGAACTAAACAAAATACAAAAGAGTAACAACGATGAACTAAGCCCAACATCAATTCCTTCTAATCATCTCTAAGTCCAGCCAGTAGCTAATCAGGGTGAAGTCTTCTAAGTCCAAAATAAGATCTCTCATCCACAAACCCAGCTTCCTACTAAACCTGCCGCAGGAAAAGAAATGCGGCTGAGCTTAAAAATCCCAGTGAACAGATATATGTAAACGAAGCAAAAGATAAGGAACAAAGAATATCATAGGGTCATTGGGGAAACAAAAGGTATAATAGGGATGATAATAATAAGTTAAAGGTTAGGTTATATCATCATTCTACCACGAGCCAAACAAAACAAAACAAAGCCTTCAGCAAAGTAACCATGTACTCAAAGGGGAGACCTCAGAATACCAAATGTAGTAGGAGGGGAGTCCTCAAGTAACCATGGAGTAGCTAGCTCCCAAATATATGTGAAAGGCATGTATTGCACATAGTACCGGACACCAAACCAAATGTAGTAGCAAATCAAATCAAATCAAATCTAGGATGCATCCATACGCCCCTACCCAAACCAATTGCAGATCAAACAAAAGGGACGGTGTGGAACATCACTCGACCACACTGGAGTCATGACATTGGTGCATCAATGCCACGGTCATGTTACCTTCATGACTAGGAAAATGCTCGGGTATAATACTGAAGGGTCAAAGGTAAATCAAATAGCAAAGTCTAAGTCAAATCAAAGTATCATAATCCAAGGTGCATTGCAAAGGTTCAGGTCAAAGGTTTACAAATGGCAGGGTTCATAATCAGAGTTCAAATCAAAGGTTCATAGCAAAGGTTCAATTCAATGGATCAATGTCAATGGGTCAAATGGAAAGATCAAAGTGAAGGTTCCAATCCACGAGGTTCATTATTCCAACTTCCAAAGTCCCAAAGTTCATGATCAAAGGGTCATAATAAGAGTTTTAAACAAAAGTTCAATTTAGTAGGTTCCCATCACTTACTTAAAAAGGTTCGTAGTACAATCCCATTTTGAAAGGTTTATAACAAGGATTTATTTAGAAAAGATCTTCCAAAGATGACATTTATAAAAATCCCATAGATAAGTGACCTTAAATCATATTAAAAGTGTCGTTATAAAATAGTTTCTCCTTTAAATGTTCCCTTATCATAATTAAGAAAAGAAATTTCACCTCCCGTTATATTATCCCAAAAGAACATTCAAAGTCTCACAAGGGTTTCACCTCCTGTTACAATATCCCAAAGAGTATCCAAAGTCTCACAAAGGTTCAAAGGTTAAGGTCACAAAAGGTTATCGAACGGATCATAAGAGTTTAAAAGAATAACAATAGGATCGCAAATACCGGTGGAACACATCAATCATAGAGCCAAGTACGAAGGATCATAATCAAGATCAAACGAAACCATAATACGATAACAACTCAAAGACAAAGTCAAGAGAGAGGAAGTGTGCACTCTTACTGAAAGAGTACGGAATATCTGTACCTTATGCAAAGCAAAACCAAAACCAAAGAGAAGCACACGAAAATGGAACTACTCCCTCTTCACAGGATCTACACGAATTAATAGTCAAGTGTTACTTATAAGCTTGTTTTAAAATCAGATTACTCATTTTAAGTTTCTTCCCATTTTTAGTAACTTGCCAAAAATAGTAACTTGCCATAAATAGTAAGTTCTCATATTTAGTAACTTTCTCGAATTAGTAATTTTCCATATTTGGTAAGTTCCTGCAATTGTAATTTAATACTTAAGACAATTAATAATATTTAAGGTTAAAATTACCAATATAATATTTTAAGTTTTAAAATATCAATATTATAAGTTTAGGGTCTAAAATGTATATTATCAAAATTAAATATTAAAAGTCAATTAAAATTATTTAAAAATTTATTTTAATAAACTAATATTAAGATAATAATTTTGGACCCCGTCATTATAATTTTATGTAATTTATTAACGTACCCACGATGTTAATATTTATGCCACGACGACCAAAGGTTTTTATTATTTCGAAAACAAACAAATCCATGACACGCTCTTGTTAAAAATATGCCAAGACAACCACTTCTCTTGTTGTTTAAATAAGCCGCGACACACACCCTTTTTGAATGTAAAATAAACCGAACAAGTGCACATGCTTTACACCATTCGACCTTATTATTTTAGAAAACTAATTCTTTGTATTCAACTCACATATACTCACACCTTTATATTCTATCTTCATTTCGAAAATAAACTAACAGAAACATGCATGCATTTAGTACCCATGCATTTGTTTGTACTCCTAGTTAGATTAATCTCATCAGAATGATATGAATATCCACATGTAGACAATATTTGTTATAGATACTTGTAGAACATAGTGTCATACTACTTAATTTTATGAGCCTATAATTTTGCATATATTGATAGTTGATGATCATTCGTTGCTGTAGTAAAGCCTGGTGCCCATTTTTTTTTACGTTTGGTTTATTATCATATAAAGTATGAGCGTTAAACTATAATTGATCCTAATTCTGAATGATGTAAATATAGCATTGGATTTATACTACAGTTCGGGAAATACCTTCGAGACAACCAAAACATATCGATATCGAATTAGAGCAAGAACGCCAACCCGAACACTACCTTGATTCACTCGAACCCATGATTGAACCAACTATGATAGAACCAACAACTTGTACAGTTAACCAAACCAAACTCTATCGAATGCCGTCCCGAAACTTCAAGCACAAAAAGTATCCTTGAAGCTAAAAACACGAGCACCACAGATCGAATAAGGTAAGGTCGAACCAAAACTCGGCCTTGCATGTCACCGATACGTACCACAAATCGAACCAAACCAAGCAAGAAAGCACAACCAAGATCACACTTGTATATGCCGCTTGAATGATGGACATTGATGAGTGCTTATTCACTCATCCTTTTTAGACCTTATTTCAGACCAAAAACACCAAATACTAACCAAAAATGCCAAGAGAATGCATGTTTTTGTATTTGTGTGTGTGCAGGTACGGATATGTGAAAAATGAACGAAAACAAAGCAAAACCGACAAAAACGAGCACGAGAATGGAAAAAAGTCAAAAGCCGGAGCCGGGGAAGCAAAATGATTATGGAA
>JARVZY010005766.1:0-28577 GCA_030686995.1 Artemisia argyi
TCAGATGGAGTGAGCGAGCAAATGAGCATGAAGAGCAAACTAGTTTGCTCCCCATGTCCACGTGTCACCATCTTATTAAATTTGGAAATCATAAATTAACACGTGTCAACATCTGAAGGAGTGGCGAGCAAAAATTATCCCGAGCAAACCAGTTTGCATGTCATGTATGTTTTCATGAAACGTTTTTCAAATGTCGACTTTGGTAATATGCTCGCCATATAATTTAGGGAAAATTACCAAAATGGTCCGTTGCCCTACGGTCTAGGCATATTTAGCCCGTTTTTTAAAAATTCCCGTTTTAGCCCAGGTTGCCCTGGGCAACTTTTGTTTAGCCAACCGAAAGATGACAAGTGTCCTCAAGTTGGCCAAAATACAAAAAAGTTGCCCCGACGTGGCACTCTGTAGTTGGCTATACGAAAGTTGCCCAGGACAACCCGAGCTAAAACGAGAATTTTTCAAAAAATGGTTAAATATGCTTAGACCCAGGGCAACCGGGTTATTTTACTAATTATCCTTGTAATTTATTTTAAAAATAAAGGAGTGGAGATTGCAAAAAATCTAAAGAATCTTTAGCTACTTGTAGTATATCAGTATTTCTTTATTTTCTCCACCTTTCAAAGAGGAAACCCATTTCGCCACATTATGCTACAAAATAAACCACGTAGACAAGTCTTTTTCATGCACTTTTTTTTTTTTTTTTATCAAGCATGGCATAATAAATTGATGTGACTTTTGTATTAGATATAAAAACACAAAACATTTTCAGGCTTCGAATACCGTTTATTTCATTTTTATTATACTCGTTAATTCATTATCCCCGTTAGTTGTAGCGTGAAGATTTTGTTTTTTTTTTTTTTTTTTTTTTTTTTTTCATTTTTCATTTTTCATTTGTATGGTTGTTTATGTTTATTTTAATCATATAAAAGACGTGAAATGCATTATCGTAATTAGATCGATTATTTTATGTTTAACTTTACAAGAAAATCAGAAAAACAATATTTTTTCTTTATTAAGTTGTTGTTGAGTTTATTAAAATTCACGGCCAATTTCATTTTTTTACATTTCATTTTTCTGCTACATTTCATTTCATTGAATTTTTCTCTACCAAACATGTCCTAAACTTGTATTCTTGCATATCTATAACATAATGGGTGCTACTTTTAATACCCTAGAAAATGATGTCAATACCCTAACTACCCTATCTATCACCGGTCCTTTTACCTACTTTACATGTTTTTCTCATCTTTTGTTCAGTATATTGCCACTCCTAAGCTGCAGGGCTGTCGTCACCCAAAAAACACTGCAAGAGCGAAGAAACCCCGGGAAGAGAAAACCGAAGGATCTCATACGTTTTTTTGCGAAAAAGAAGAATTAATTTAGGCGGAATGTTACATACAAATATCCGAGGATCCGAAAGTAGGGAACGACCAAAACAATGACACGTTACAATGACACGTTTTGGTACAAAGTTCTCGACCAATACAATGAGCAAGCCAAGCTTAATGGTTTCAAAGAGCGTACCAAGAACATGTTGACGGAAAGTTGGCTTTGATGAACCTAGAAGTCGGGAAATTTAACTCTATGGTCGAACAAACTGTGGCTCTTAGTGGCGAAAGTGATGAAGATTTGATGACCTGGGTTCAAATTTTGTATAATGACAGCGAGGCAAAGATGGAACGATTGAAGCGCGAAACTATTGCGAGGGTTGAATTTCTCAACGCTCAAAAAAGGAACAAGGACTTGAGAACGCTTGCAATGAAAACCGATGGGATGGATCCGGAGGACACGGCTATGCTCAAGGAGCTTATAAAAGAAATCCGAGCTAAATATAATCCCGAAACTAGTTTAGTTTATTTACTTTTATTTTTATTTTTATGTCTTCTTTTTTTTTATCTTTTTTTATTTTATGTAATTTTTTATTAATAGAATCAAATTTTAGTTTAATGTGTTTTTTATTTAATAAATGAATAAAAAAAAAGTGTGTGGTCCATCGATGTATGACATCGCACCATAAATGATGATATATATGAGGAAGCGATGTTTTGTTTTATGGTGTTATAAAAAAATGTTGATGTGACAACACTTTTACTACGGCACCAGCCAACGGCACAATAAGATACCTTGTGCCCTAAGCAACAACAATGTGGGTCCTTTGAGAACAGAGAAATCCAAAGCCAAACCGTAAAGATATGATTTATTATGATACTAAAGAATATGTGTCAACTACATATTTCTCATTTTCAGTTGTGTTTTTGGTTTTATTACGGTTGGTATGTCTTGTCAGACATGTTAATGAGATAAATGATACACCCAAAGTGTCAAATATGATATGAACATACAAAATTATACATGTAATGTAATTGATGTGCGTTTACCAAAAAAGGGGGTGCACCTACACTACATATTGGCAGTTGATTCTTTGATTTCTTCCAAAGAGATGACCTGCAACCATTGAGGGAAAGATTATATAATTCCGGTAAGATATGGAATAAAAAAGATAGCACACGATCCGACTTGCTAGATGCACACTTTCAACAAACTTATTTGAAACCAGGTCAATTTAAGATCAATCTAGTAATAACCAAGTCTAGACTGTAAAAAGCTAAAAGAAGGTCAAATGGTTGAGTAGTTTGAAAGTCAATGTGAAAAAGATAAATTAGTTTAGGAGGACATTAGTGCTATGAATAGCAAATCCTAATATCTTACAAATAAGAAGGCTAAATAGTGGGTAGGACGGGTTCCTTTAGTGCTAGTGGAGATGGGTCTCGTCGATTTGGCTTGACCTGAAAAACACTTCTATGTCCGTTTTTTTCTTTTTTTTAAAAAAAAACGTATGAAGTTACCTTGTTGATACATACAGAATAATATTACTACAATAAATAATATAAATATCGGAATTAAACGATTTAGGAGGTGGCATGTTTCACTTCTCAGCCCATTAAATGTTCCCCTTTTACCTCAACTTGGCCCATCTGACCCAATGTATATTCATGTAGTTATGACCCAGTGAATTAATTGCTTCAATCAATCAAGTTGAATCATTATTCAGATGAGTAGTTTTTATGGATATTAATGTATCAACACTTGCTGTAATTCAAAAAAAGTGACAAAAAAAGTGTTGGCAGGGCAATTCGAGGTGACCCGTTTTGACTTATTTCCCAACTCACCGCACTTCGCATTTAGCTGCCTATAATACTGACTCTCGAGTCTTGTAACATATACCTCTAAGTTCTATAAAGCAAGAATTGTACAGCTAGAAGCGTTGTAGATGTATGACATGCTACAATCACAAAGCTATTTGCTCGAAACTGTTGTGCTTTTTTATTAATTCTATGTGGAGTATTACACAAAACTTAAAATAGTAATACCTGCTCGTCACCAGCAAAATCATTATCAGGAGTGAGGAAGAGCATGCAATGGCACTCCTTTCTGAGGAATACAAGTCATTAATCTTAATCAGTAATTAAAGTCTTTGCTAGTAGAAAGCTATAAGACACAAACAACAAATACAACAACAACAACAATACCCAATCCCGCCGGAGTGAGGTAAAGACACATACCACAAATACTATCACTATATTGCATGCACAAAAAATAAGAATACTCAAATGTTCAGAAAGGAAGTCGGATACCTTTCTCTCATAGGAACACAGGGACAATTCCAAAAGCCTTGAGTTGCCTCTGCTGCTTTGTCATCATAGTGCCTTGTTACAAACCATATCACATGTTACTGATTTATACAGGGGTTTTATAAAGGGCAATTTAACAAATTCCTCTGAGGCATGCGTACCTGCAGGGGCAAAGTGGTGCACCCAATGAATCTTTGTGGTCAGCTAATCCCTGTATCCATAGTTAAGACCAAAAAAAAATGAACTTTATCATTTAACATGAAGACTCATTCACCTAATGCAGTTAACAGCAGATACTCCATCTTTATCAAGAAGTTAATAACGTAATGATTCACTGCCTGTTGAAATCCTATCAGCTCTAACAGCTTCTACAAGCATCCACGGAGCTACAAGTGTGCAACGATTATAAACATGCAGATGCTTGAGTGTTTAAATGATATACTTAGACTGGGTGTGCACTTAAATGAATGGTTCTAGATGAATCATTTTTAATTGTATGAGGCTGGTTTGAGATGAAGATATGATCAGATCAATGTTTGTAATGACTTCAGTATATTCAGCAGACGTTTGTTTGATTAAATTCTTTACTTGGTTTTGTGTTGATTGAGATTGACCCTATGAAAGCATGATATGCATAAAACTTTAAACACTTGATGTTGTGGTTCTCACACTCTATCTACAAATTTACTACTAGTAATAACTTAGGGTCCAAGTCGTAATTGCTTCACACGTGTATGTACTTGTTCAATTGTTACTCTTCATGATGCAACCGATCAGTAGGTGTCTTATGATAATTGTGATGTGAACAAATTTGGAATTGATGAAACTCAGCATGCACTGACACAAAGTGTATCTATGCAAAGTGTGAAGACTAAAACAGATGGCCAACCACTATTTTAACTTTTGATAAGTGCTTAGATTCAAATTCAAATAATAGCTTTATATACACGTGTATTAACTGGATTGTTCGAGTTGAATACTCTGTCGTGTTCCAGAAATAATATGACAACTTGGTATATGTTAATCAGGAAAAGGCATAAGAAATGTGGAACACAGCTAATAAACTAAAGAAGAACGGGTCGTGGTTCCCACATATGTGAAGTAAAATCTGTAAGTGTGATTATTATTATATGCCTAGTTGTCGAATCGTAACTCAAAAATCCTAAAGTTTCAACTCACGACGCTCACAAGTGTAGAAAGTGTACGCACCGCTGTCATCTCCTTTTCCATTTCCTATTCCCTCCTCATCTCTTTCACACCTGCAACTATGTCATTGTACGCACTGCCGTCATCTCCTTTTCCCATCCAGGTTTGTTTTAGAAATAATAAATACTGTCATAACTTTGTTCATCAGTGATGTCGTTCATCAAAAAGTCGACTGGTGACATTCGTCCTAGTTGAAAGTGTTCATCTTCTAGGATGAAAAATTGTTTGTCACAGGCTTATCATATTGAATAATGTTCATCAAAACGAAGTTTATCTGTAAACTTACGAACGTGACATTCATCATAGTTAAAGTCATGAAGAGCCAGGTCTTCTGTAAATTGTTGATCAACAAAATTTTATCTAATAAAAGTTATGTTGCTTTAATAATTGTTCATCAAAGCTTATATTAATTTTAACAGTGTTCATCAATACGTTGTCCATAATGCTCATCCTAATCAACAACAAATTAAGCGTTCATATTCAGAACTGAATTCAAATCAGATATTATCTTCAAAATCAGAAAGTAAATTGCAATCGAATCTTCGGAATCGAAAGGTGTTGAAGGATCGTAATCGGAATTCAATTTTTCATCAAAGATGTTTTCATTTGTGTTTACTATGACGATTGAGAGCTGGGTAACTAGGACTTGACCAAACATCTCACGACACGAGCTGACGACAGCCACAGGTTCCCTTACGGCTACCTTGTTACGACTTCACCCCAGTCGAAGAACCCACCGACACCGTGGTATGCGCCAATAACCCTAGATCGGAAAAAGAATAATAATAACACAAGCGTAAAACGTGAATCAAATCAACGGAACTGAAAAAAAAAAAAAAAAAAAAAAAAAAAAAAAGAGATGGGGGAGAGAGATGCGCTGGTGTTGTAGTATGAAAGAAGGAATGAGAAAGAAAAAGATGGAACGGGAAAAAAAGAGATAATGGTTAGGAGGGGTGTGAACGAGTGGAGCTTTTGTTGAGTAACTCAAGCTAGAACTCGACTGGAGCTCGTTCGAGCAAAGCTTTATCAAGCCTCAAGCTCATATAGGCTCGACTAGAGTTATTGTCGACCTTTTCAAGCCTTTTAAGTGATATTTATGTTTTTTTCTATATATTGTGTATACTTTAAGGGCTTATATGTAAATATATTAAGTGTCAATACTTATTTATGAATGAATCGAGCTTTTTGAGCCGAGCTCGAGCCGAATTTAAATCTTATCTATTTCAATTATCTTATCTATTTCAAATTTCAGTTGGTTTAAAAATCACATCATTACAAATAAATCGAGCTTTTTGAGTAGAGCTCGAGCCGAAGTTAAACTTTCTCGAGTCAAGCTCGAGCTTTACTCAAGAAGGTTGACTGAGAAATCGAGCCAAGCTCAAGCAGAACATAATATTGTCGTGTCGACTCGATCCCTGCCAAAATTCGACTTGATTAAATTCATTTACCCCCTAGTTAGGATCCAATAGAAGGAAACATTTTTATAAAAGTGTCGAAAAAAGGAGGCGGCGACATGCGTTATTGATAAATACACACCACAAAAATATGGCACACAATATATATATATATATATATATATATATATATATATATATATAGGGGAGCTTTATTTTAAGAACCCTGTTAAGTGCGGGAACTGCGAGAACTCCAATTTTACATTATAAAACATGCATGTTCATATAAAACATGTATGTTTTCTTACATACACCTTAATACAAATACTTGCGTAACATACATGTTCATATAAAACCATTTTGCATTGATATGTTGCACTTAACAGGGTTTTATATGAACATGTATGTTACGCAGATATGTGTATTAAGGTGTATGTAAGAAAACATACATGTTTCATATGAACATGCATGTTTTCTAATGCAAAATTGGAGTTCTCGCAGTTCCAGCACTTAACAGGGTTCTGAAAATAAAGACACTATATATATATATATATATATATATATATATATATATATATATATATATATATATATATATATATATAAAGTTTCTTCATACAATGTGGAAAACAAAAAGACCTAATTTTGAAGGTTCAATCGTGAGCTCTATGGTAATCGCAATCAATATTTGCAAATATTCTTCAGTTTTAGATTTGAAAACCTAATTATTTATCGTTTTTTCTGACTCGTTCGAGTTACGACTTGACTCAAGTTAGTCGAGTTATAATATCAGCCACCCACATCACGAAGTTAGACTACCTAGTCGCCTATTTTAATTTTATTTTGGCTTGACTCCGACGAGTTTGTTACCTATGGTTATATGCGTGTATGAAGTAGAATTTATAGCTTGGTTTATACAAAGCAGCTTGATTAAACATGCATAGGTAGACAACTATGACCAAACTTCAATAATATTAGTTTGACAGGATTTTCTAGCCGAAAGAGGCAACTTGTGCACAAGGCTAAAACGAACACGCCCGACGAAACAAGTCGAGAGAACCATAATCTATCGAAATACCTCATGATTGGAAACCTAGCCTCTTTAAAGAGTTATGGGATCTTTGGATACTTAAAAAATGGGATGTTGAGAGTACTTAACTTTGTGAAGTAACGAATTATAAAGGGAGAATTTCATATATCCCCCTCTTTTCATGATTAATTTCATATATACCCAATATACAACCATTGAATGCATTATGAACAATGCTTTTAAAGCACGATTTGGGTAAATATGAAATTTTCAAGTTTTAGGAAGAGAGATATGAAATTGCCCGTTATAAAAGATTATTCAAGAAAATAGATAACGATAGTGCTAAACCCCAATAGCAACCAACTTTAACCTCCAATAACCACCAACTCTAGGCACATGAGATGAAAATAGATGAAACTCTAGGCACATGATATATGGATCAAGATATATTCAATAAGCCGCAACAACATGAACATGTACTACATGGGCTCATGGATGGATGGTATAATATATCAAAATGGTAACTGGACTAATTTAATAACGTGCAGCACATTGATTGATATACAAAGATAATAGATTAATATCAATTATGACCCATATCAAGGACGTTGAGGCGGGATACAATGTGGATCAATAAAGAGAGGAAACAATGTGGAACAATAAAGAGAAGGGAGCAATCCAGAAGAATATGATAATGATTCACACTCACGAATACATGCTTGCATGTTGACCACTCTCTAACTAAAAGGTTCCACATTGCCATCCTCCACAACACCCTTGCAAAGGGTCAGAAACTATTGCTACCATAACATATGCATGTCAATCTTTGAGCCCCTATGATAATGAATAAATCTCATAACATAATCATTTCACTATACCATCACTCACATACTAGTACGCATCATTTCAACAGGTTTACTCGTACAACTTGTGGTTTGAATCCATGTGTGGCTTTATGTCAACCTATATATTATCTTTAGTACACCTCGAGGCCATTAGTTCAATGCAGAGGTTATCATTGTTTACAATATTATGTCTAGAGTCTAGACATCGTGCCTATAAGTGTGACTCTAGTAATTACATGCAATACCAAAATCTTAATCTTTCATTTTGTCATAATCCTCGAATTCCTCTCCATTTACTACCCATTCAATGAGCTTCTGCTAAATAGACTATGATAACTCATAATCAAATTGTATTGTAAAAGCTAAGCTAATATGAAGACTCAATGTTAATTTGGTTTTAGAGTTCCCAACTTCCCATGTCGGATAATACTTAAGCTTACCATTCAATCAGAAACTTCAAGCTACCTAGATGGCGCATTAGAAAGTGTTCTAGATGAGAGGCTCAATATGAAAGCATATACATAACTCTTCTAGTTTAAACAATTGTCAATATTTTGAAAATAGAAGGACATGGTTTATAATACCGTATCACATGTATGTTAAAAACTAATTGTCAATAAAATTCTCGCTCAATGGAACTCAAGAGAAAACAGTAGTAAATAACTAGTACCTTGATAACTACAGAAGTAACACTCTTGTCAACACAAAAATAGGTGCCTGATTTACGAGCATACTGTTCCGAGAACTTCCTCATAATTTCAACAGACTTGTCTGAAGGCTCAGCTGAAAAAAATCAAAAACACAAATCTTAGCAACAATAAAAACGAAACTCATAAATTTGCTTATTCTATATAAACTTGATCTAAATCAAATAAAAAGGCGCGCACTTGACAGTGTTAATCTCCTCTCCTAATTTCACGCGTGAATTGCCACTATTTCAAGATATGCACGACTAATTCAACAAAAATTAGTTTTCGAAGCGGTATCTATTTTTTTTGATAAAATGTCTAGTAACATGGCTGTATAGCTATAATTACTAAGTGTAAACGCTAGTTGCTAGCAAATGCTACTAGAATTAGCGTATATAAAAATTACAATCGATAGTCGTTTGCTGCCAAACAAACATTGTTTACAAAACGCAATACGCTAGTTGCTTCAAATAGTGAAAGTCACACTAAACACTAGCATCATATACAAACTTCAAACAAACCTAAACTAGCGAAAGTTGCACTAACATAACGAAATGAATGAACATAAACACAATTATCAGGTAGAAACTAAACATTATACACAAACTATAAGAATACACATAGTTAGGGTTTCAAAGCGAAATAAAATCAATCTATTCAAGCGCGTGAGAGCGCGTGAGTGTAAATTACCTTTGGCAGTGACGACTTGACGGTAACGGAGGTTTGACGGAGGTGTTCTGACGGAGGAAACAGTGAGGCTGACGGCGTAAGAGGTGGTTGCCGTTGGTAGTGATTTAGTGACGGTCATTGTGTTAAAGTTTTGGTCAATTTAGGAATGTTTGGATATGAAGGAAAAAAAGTTCTGGATCATCTCCGGTGAGATATTTTATTTATTTATTTATACTATGTGTGTGTGATTTGGCATTACCGGAAAGATTTTTATGATTTGGAAACGGTGAACACCACTCGTTGTGATATTAATTTATCCAAATCTTATGAAATGGCTTGTCCAGTTACTGACACTTGCTATTGTTTTACAGGGTCTTGTTTGAGTGCGTCAGCTTTTTAACTTTAGGGGGTGTTTGTTTTTTGAGCTTATGTTTCGTAAGCTCTTGCGGCTTATTTTAAATTTTTTTGGCTTATGTAAGTTTATTAGGTGCTAATAAACTTATATAAGTTGAAAAAAAATTAAATAAGCTACAAAAAGTGAGCTTATAAAGTATAAGCTTAAAACTAAATAAGCAATACGCCAGCAATATAAGCCAAAACAAACACTCGTTAGACCATCCGTAGTGGATAGTCGACCATAAAGTTGGTCAAGCCAGTAGATGCCCCTCCCCTCCCCTTTCCTAACGCATGGTCCGGCGAACGAAAAAATAAATAAATAAATAAATAAAATGAAGACTTGGTCGCTTGGGCGATCGAGTTGTTTGTCATGCAGAAAGTCTTGAGAGTTGAGTTGAAGCTAAGTTGGCATGGGTCTACGGTCACCATTACCACCAACCTTAGGCTAACTAATAAAATAAGATCATGTTATGCAATACTTATTAAACTTATTTAAATTGTCATATGCCGTAAGGTTTTGTAAGTTCAAGCTAATAACATAAACTAGCCTTCATAAATGAATAGGGGATGAGAGCCCTTCAATGTTCCATACTTGCGTCCATCTCATATGAAATGGGTCAATTTGGCCTTTTAAAAAGGTGAATGCAATTCATTCACTAACTTAAGAGCATTTTCAATGGTGAGATTGAAAAAAGTGTTAGAATGAGTTAAACATAAGTTAATGCATTTGAGACAAATGTTATAAATGACTTACGGATTGGTCAACTTATTCACAATTGACAAGTTGATATGTGTGTGATAAAAGTAGGTTCAGATTTAAAGATTAAGACGTTTTACTATTTGAGCAAAAGGTTGAATAATAACTTGAAAATTGAAGATGCTGTAAATTACTTCTCTACTCGAAATTGAGATTAGAATTTTTTTTTTTTTTTTTTTTTTTGTTTTTGTTAAATTGCACAATTCCAAGTCATGTATAGCAAACAAATTCAATCTTTGAAGTGTTGTTTGGTTTGGGCATTATTATGGGTTTGATATAAGAATAAGATAGATTGAAAATGGGTTTATTGAGTGCAATTAAATTTCATATATACCAAATTTTAATAAATAAATAATTTCAAATAAAATAATAACAACTATTAATATAAAATAGAGGCAATTTCATATCTCCCCTCTTTTTAGTTAGAAATTTCATATATATCTAACAATACATTAAAAACATTGTACATTATGCATTAATACGTGCACTTTGGGCATATATGAAATTAATCATGAAAGTAGGGCGATATATGAAATTAATCCTATAAAATATATGACTTAGGGGGTGTTTCTTTTTTTTGTTTAAAATGTCTTAGTGCTAAAAGGGATGAACCCAAGCAATATAATAATATATTTTTTTTGTTAAATCCTCCGTATGACAAAGACCATCAAAAGCTTAGTACTCCCTATTAAGGATCCGTTTATTTTTTTCGTTAGAATGTCTGAGTGCCAATGTTAGTAGGGCCCAATAAATATATTAATGTTTTTTATTTAGTTGGACCCACTCATTTTCATTGCTACATCTATACCACTAAAGTAGTAAATATACTTCTCCTTCCCGGCCGAACCTTCCAACAGAGGTGGGCCTACATGGGACCACACCATATATAAGCATCTGAAAAAATAAACACGCCCTAAGTAGCTTATATAAATGTGGACCCTACAACCTCTTAGTCTAGATATCATAAAAAACCAAGGTAATATTTGTTAAGTAGGTTTTGCATTGTTGGTTTAGTATGACATCTAAAAATATTGGTTTGGTATATCAAATGTGGATAGCTATACAGGTCAACCTAAAAATCCATTTCACTAACATGGTGGGTAGGGCTGGCAATTTTGACACGAAACCTGTTAACACGACACGACACGACATGTTCTTAACAGGTTCGTGTCTCAACCTTAACAGGTTTTGTGTCTTAACAGGTCAGACTTGTTAAGACCTGTTAATTTTCGTGTCTTAACAGGTCTGTTAAGACCTGTTAAAGACCTGTTAACATTATACTATATATATAAAGTATTTTTAGGTCATTCTCTTATCTCTCTCTAGTCTTTCCGCCGACAAACACAACAAACACACACACACTAATATTTTCCTAGATCCAAAAGCAGCTTCAATAATCTTCCACCTTTAACCCACTCTTCTTTCTCATCCTATAAATAAATCTACCCCCCAAAATCCCATTCGTTTATTAAATCTTGTCTCAGACAATCCTTCAATTCAATTCTCTCAAGGTATCATTCTTTTCTTCCATTTATTTTATCCTTCCTGATTATTGAATGAATTATACGATGCTCTGTAACACACACCAATATTATCTCCATTCTTCGCCGACAAACACACACTAACACACACTAATATTTTCCTTTTTTGTCAAGATCAGTTGAAGGGTTTCATGAAGTTGAAGGGTTTCAATCGAATATTGTCAAGATCAGTTGAGATCATAGAAACTTGAGAAGTTGAGATCATTGTTATATTTTTATTTTCCTTTTTTTTTTTTTTTTTTTTTTCATTTCGAAATGAATCTTTGTGAGATTATTACTTTTTGTCAAGATAAGTGGACTGAAATGAATCTTGTTGTGAGATTATTACTTTTTTTGTTCGAACCTGTGATGGGTTTAGAATTAGATGTTACTGGATTTGTTGTTCTTGTTGACTGGATTTTTGATGTTTTTGTTGTTGTTGTTCTGGATTTGTTGTTCTTGTTCTGGATTTTTTATGTTGTTGTTGTTGTTCTAAAGATGTTTGTTCTAATTTGTTATCTTGATCTCGATGTTCTAATTTGTTGTTGTTGTTGTTGTTCTTATTTGTTGTTGTTGTTGTTGTTCTAATTTGTAATCTTGATCTCGATGTTCTAAAGATGTTTGTTCAGATTTGTTGTTGTTGTTCTTGATGTTCTAATTTGTTGTTGTTGTTCTTGATGTTCTAATAAAAAAAAGATGTTCAGATCCAGAGTTACATATCCATAAAAAAAAAAAAAAAAAAAAAAAAAAAAAAACCTTTATCAGGTTCTTAACAGGTTAACCTGTTTATTTTCGTGTCGTGTTCGTGTCTGAGAAAAATGACACGATAAGCTAACAGGTCGTGTTCGTGTTTGACCTTAACAGGTTCGTGTCTTAACAGGTACGTGTCTTAACAGGTTCGTGTGACCTGTTATGCCAGCCCTAATGGTGGGGATATATCACAAATCCACCGCTTCGTGACACCATATTTCCTCACAATTATTTTTCACAACAAGTTTCACCACTAACCATTTTTTTTTTTTTTTCATTTAAATAGTATTTATAAATACAATCTCAATTTAAAAAATCAATTATATTTCATATCACAATATATTTTATCTTTCTTATGTCTTTCAAACATTTTTTAATTTTTTCAAAACTATACCAAATCCAAATCCTAATTCAACCCTACTTATAAACCAAAGGAACCCCAAGAGGCTTAAATTCAGAACCCCGGCCGCTTCCCTTTGATTTAGTGTACTTCTAAATATTTAGCACTCATTAAAATATGCGGCCATGTCGTTGTACGAAGCAACTTTTATAGGATTGAAGCGATTCCTCAAGCCCGAAACCTGAATTTGCATTTCTTCTTATAAAATATACAAGACTGAATAGCTATACATATATTATTATATATACTAAAAGGGGGAACGTGTTACTGTTCGACACTGTAGCTACAGTGGACGAAACAATGCACGATTGCAAAATAGTCCCTAAGGTGAAACTGTCGTTGCAAGATAGGTCCTTCGGGGACTAACGATGCAACACGTTAGGGACTAACGATACAACGCGTCGAGAATTTTAGGGACTTTTTACGTAAAAAAAACATATTATTTCAAGAATTATTGAATTTATAAAAATGGTCCTTCCGGTTAGCTGTAAATAGCACCGTTAGTCCCCCGTTAGCGATCTTTTGCAAATTTAGTCCTTAATATATATTTTTTTCTTGATCGTTTTATTTTGATTTTAGATTAGACACAACATTCTCGCAGCAACGCGCGGGTGCCCTCACTCGTTATATATTAAAAACGATAAATAACAAATTTTTGTATTATCATATATCCACATAATAGAGTAGGGCTGAGCATCGGGCCAGATCTCGACCCGACCCGACTCGTCCCGACTAATTCCGATCCCGAAAGTCACATAAATCGTAAACCGAATACCGACCCGAAAGTAATCTGTTTTTTGGCCCGTCCCGTCCCGAAAGTAGTCGATTTTTGCTTGTATTTTGTCGGTTTTTGGCCCGTCCCGAATCCCGAAAATGCTAAAAATCCATCCCGGCTCCCGACCCGATAAGCTATTATTCGGTTTCGGGACTATCGGTTTATGTCGGGACGGGTCGGTTGTCGGGACTCGGGCGGTTTTGCTCACCCCTATAATAGAGAGAGAGAGAGAGAGAGTTGTTCAGACTACTCATAGTAACCCCAAAAGATCGACATGGAAGATCGATTTGGTGTTGATCGCCATACTGTGGGTGATCGATCGCCATTCAATTTTTTTGAAACTTGGTCGTGAACTCGATCGATACAAAGTTCTATTTTCTTGTGCCATAATTGTTGTAGCCGTTGCAATTTAAACGTAGTTGGAAAAAAAATAATAAAAAAAAATAAAAAAATAGCCGTTGGATTTAAACGTTTGATACAAAAAATAAATAAATAAATAATAAAATAAAAATAAAAATAAAAATTCTTTAACACACTTATAAATACCACATATTAACACAACATATAACACACTTCAATCCACTAAATCTCACAATTCTCTCTATTGAAAATGTCTAAGAAAACACCACAACCAAAAGGCCAAAAATCCCGATTGCCAGAAAACATCCCGCAATTAACACCGGATTCGAATTTCCGGTTAACCCGTGTCTTACCAACCGTCAATTTCCGACCCGCTACTTTAGATTATCGATCTCAACAACCTCCACAACAACAAACTAACAATCCATTTTTTATAAATCGTCCATTTATTCAACCGTATCAAAAGTCAAAACAACCAACAACCACAACAAAGCCACTCCCGTCGAAGCCAACAATCTATGTATGGCTCACCCGAATTGGTGTATCGTCCAACAATGGACTCATCAACGCCTTCCTATTCAAATTATCAAAATTATTCTCCGGTTAACCGCATGAATCTTGATGCTTGTGATTTTATGGATCAATTATGCAACAATCCAGAGGTTTATGTGGGAACTAGTTCGGGTTACCCCGCTGAAGGTTATCCGAGTCAAAAGTATTCAATGGGTCAAGGTTCGGCTCATGGATCGTATCACTTTGAAAAAGAGGTTGGTGCAAACAGAACGTACAACTCGATTATTACCAAGTGGAAAAATAGGATTCGTCCTAGAGTTGGTCAGTTTTGTGCCATTTACGACAATTGTTATAAGAATTTTGGAAGTGGTGAGAATGATCTCACTGTTTACAGACGAGCGTGTGAAAAATATCAAATAGTGTATACGCATGACTTTGTTTTGGAGCATTGTTGGGAAGTTTTGAGGGACCATGAGGTTTGGAAGGATACTGAGATGCCGGCTTTTTTAAGCCAATATTCGAGTCGAAAAAAAGCAAGGACTTTTGAAACAGGCTCAGATATGCCTGATAATGAAGAGACTCGAAATTAGCGACCAATTGGTCATGATGCCGCTTACAAAAATAAGAAGAAATCGTCAGAGAGATCCAAGTCTTCCTATATGGTAAATGTAGCTGAGAACTGGAAAACCATTAAGTCCATGGCATTGGGAAAGAATAAGGAGCTGGTAGACAGATACTACTAGTTGAAGAAAAAAGAGTTGGAGCAAAAGCAAATGGAGTTGAAGCTGCAAGCAAAAAGAGATCAGAAAGATTTGCACTTACAACAAAGACTTGAATTTGAGCGAGAAAAAAAACGTAAAAAAGACATCATATTCTACCTCCAACCAATCGACCCATCTTTGCCCCCATTACAACAACAAAATACAGGAAATCAAAGATGCGATCAAGGCATACCACAACCTAGATTATTAGTTTTTAACAATTGTTTTAGTGTTTTAATAAGTGTTGTAATGTTTTTATTTTATTTGAATTATTATGTAACGTTTTAGTTATTAATGAAATTTGAGTTTGTGTTAAAAAAAAAAAAAAAAAAAACCAATCACTTAAGAGAGAGCTAACATGGCAGTGAAAGTGAAATTGGGAGGGATTATCGTAGCCTCAAAATTTTCAAATGATATTCGCTTGGCACATTTCCCATAAAGTGAAGACTTTAGCTCAATTTTTTATTACTCTACAAGGAATTTACACACTTTTCATAATCACATTATCACATATATACTATTTCACTATCATAATAAGAAACCCAGATCTTTGGGGGTGACTGTCCAGATCTATAAAAGCTTGTACGTTTTTCAGCAACGAGCAATTCATTCAATTAGGAAAGAACGAAATAGACCTTCAAGTAGACTCATTTCCAACAGGTAGTTTACCAATCTTAGTTGTTTGGAAAACCGTTAAGGCTCCAGATTCGCACCCACAATGGCAATTCTAACAAAACGCAGCTGGGATACATGCCGTATCACTACAATCTGATCCTCCGATTAGAACACATATGCATTATAAAACTA
The DNA here is from genome assembly GCA_030686995.1 of Artemisia argyi. Taxonomy (NCBI): domain Eukaryota; kingdom Viridiplantae; phylum Streptophyta; class Magnoliopsida; order Asterales; family Asteraceae; genus Artemisia; species Artemisia argyi. The sequence goes on from JARVZY010005766.1 coordinate 16,502, forward strand.
GACAATGCACCGAGAGCAGTAGTCAAGAACAGCATTGATAGCCAAACTATATGAGCTGAAAGTCACATACCTGCATCACAAGTAACAGAATAAAGATGACACACACTACAACTGTTTGTGCATAGAGGTGACAAGAAGAGCAGATCAGTCAGGTTGGTAAAGAGGTCAAAGGTCAAAGGTCAAAAAAAGTACTCCGTACTTTTTAAGTTTTTAGTATGGACCGGATCAGGTTGGTTGACCAACACACACCTTTGTCTAATTTCTAATGATAAACGCATCAATTATATGTTACAAAAACAGCTAATATAATAGAATTAAATAAAACCGATTTAGGAGCTAGTATGCACTAGAATTTGACACTGGGTAACAGTCAACCTGCTAGACCCATTTTACGCACCCAACCTGCTTGACCCATTTTACGCTACGAAACAAGCCACATAGGCCATTCATCATTAAATAGTATATATTGCCACCTCTAGCTGGGCATATAAACAAAACCACCAAAGTAAGAGCAAGAAAAGTCAGCAATACCAATTTTACGCTAAGAAACGCCATCACTCTCTTGGACTTTGTTATCCTGCAATACCATCACTCTCTTGGACTTTGTAATCCTGCAATCCGCATTCAAGCCTAATTGCTGAAATGAGCTCCGGAGAGATTATTGGCTTAAGAATACCTTCTTGGTCACTTGGATTTTGTTTCACACCGGATTGGTTGGAATCCTGCGTTGTTGAAGCCCCCCAACCCCTATACAGAATGACTTTACTCGGTTCTTGAGAAACAAGAATCGCACCTGTTGCTTCCTGCAAGTGGAATAGGATGATCAATTATGGTATTTACTGAGCAAGACTACCACGTTCATATAATACAGTTGTGAGGTTCGGTCGTGATGCAAACCTCTAACTTTGAAACCACTTCCTGCACTGAAGTCCCTCTGGCTCTTCCTTTTATATTTACAATAGCAAGGGGATGCTTCTGGAAGTGGGTTTTAATTGTTTTAGCCACCCCGCTAACAATATTGCTTCTCCCTGCATATATTATACCATTATTAAGAATAATATTCTATAGTTACAGCAAAAGCTACTTCATTTCTCTTCACTGCAAGATGGTGTATCTTGTCTTGTGCACTCGAAAGTAGAGATTGGAGTTGACAAAACGAGCGGGCCACACGGGTTAGGTAACTTGTGATTGCAAGGTTCTGGTCATAATTATTTGCACACTGCATAACAATAAATAGTACGTGTTTCCTTTTTAGCTATTCTTTATTTGAAATGTTAAAGATGAAGCATAACATGGGTCGACCCATTCATATATGGGTAGAAACTGCCACCTCTAGTTAATTATTTGCAATCACATTTGATACATTACCCATCGTCCCAACTCCCAACACTCCCAACCTGCTTGACCCACTCACATTTCCACCTCTAGTGTCAGCACTTGTAACTTACCAACTGCTAGAACAGGACGTTTTTTCATCTTAAGGGCTTGTTTCCTCAAAAGCAGCCTTTCTTTATTGGAAAGAAGAGCAGATTTGCGTTGTTTCCCATTTGACTCGTTGACTCCAGACCCATGAACTGGTGATGATGGGACCTCGCTCCTCGTAACAGATACACAAGGCTCGGTGCTTGATGATACTTCTAGCTGAAACATGCCAACTCCGCGTTATGATACCAAAACGAAGATGATAAGTCATTGCAAACAAATAGAAACTGGTTTAGGGGGTATTTGACATGCATTTTGAAAGTGGGTGTATAAGCTTGAAGCCCTGAATAATCAAAATCAGATTAAAGCTATATCAAAACGTAGTGCAAGAGATGGTATTTAAATGTGTTTTTGTCCCTTGAAAGTTGAAACTATCATAAATCTATACTACATTATAATGCATTTGGGACTATTCTATAATTAAAAAGGCTTGAAATTCAGACTTTTTTCTTGCTTATTATGGAAAGATTTCAAAATTAATTTGTTAGGAAGCAAGTTGGTTAGGAAGTTTGTTAGAAAGCGGTTGGTTGTTCAAACTAAAATTATTTGGCTTAACTATCTCTAATATCTCTACTTATAAAGCATGAAGACAACTAAACGTGTAACAAAATAACGCAAAATATAATCACACCGTACCCGCTGCCGCATTGCGCGGGTACCGTTCTAGTCACTTTTAATGGTGTCAAGTGTTCAGCAAACATTTTTTTGAATCAAGGAAACAATGAATAGAATAAAGGTATACAAGTAACTTACCTCTACCTTATGATAATCAGTTTGTCGCATCTAGTATTAAAGACCCCAATACATTCACATCATAAGCTTAAGTAAAGTAGTAACTACCCAAACACTTAATAAAACTTATTATTACTAGTTGAAATTGCAATGGGAAGATAACTGGTATAAAAATGCACATCCAAAGAACCCCTTTATTGAATTTTTTCTTTTTTTTTTTCTTTTTTCTTTTTTTTTTGAGCAAAACCCCTTTATCTATTCTATACTACTATATAATGCATTTGGGACTATTCTATAATTAGAAAGGCTTAAAATTCAGACTTTTACTTGCTTATTATGGAAGGATTTCAAATTTAATTGGTTAGGAAGCAGGTTGGTTAGGAAGCAAGTTGGTTAGGAAGTTTGTTAGGAAGCAGGTTGGTTGTTCAAACTAAAATTATTAACCATCTCTACATATAAAGCATAAAGACAACTAAATGTGTAACCGAATAACCGAATAACGCAAAATATAGTCACAGGTACCCGCCGCCGCATTGCGCGGGTACCGTTCTAGTTGAAATTAATAAGCAAATGTTTTACCTTGTAAGGATCTGGAAATGTTGAGGCGTTTAGCATATTAGCTTCCTCTGTTTCATTTTTTCCTTTTACAAACTCAATCGAAGGCTTTAAATTATCTTCCGTGAACTCAAATTCATCCTTTTCAACTTGCTCTGTCGGGGAAACTTTCGGCAGATCGGTTTCTAGACTTGCTTCTGATGCTTTTAAGCTATCATTTTCGTTTGAAAAAACTAATTTGCCACCATCAAATTCCCTCTCCTTCAATGTTGCAGATACGTAAATTCTCAGACCAAATTTAACAAGTAAATTTTAATGAATATCAAATGCACAAAATGCACTAAGCTATACCAAATGCAAACAAACCTAACAATGTAGAACTATTTTTTAAAAATAATACGAATATCATTGAACAAACGGACAATACTAATGTGTCAACCAAACCCGATGTCGACCAAACCCGACCTATTAAGACCTCTACTAAAAACAGACAGTTTCAACACGAATACGTTTACACAAGGGCGGAGCTTAGTGAGGACCGGGAAGGGTCCCGGCCCCCTAGGCCTAAGCCCGTTAGTGTATTTTTTTCGCGATTTCACGTATTAAATTTTGTTTTTTTCATCTCGGGCTCCCATCTAATGTTTTTCCGGAAAAAAATTTTGTTTTGGCCCTCCCACAAAAAATTTTCTAGCTCCGCTACTGCGTTTAGACCAATTACCCAACCTGCCCGACCCGCCCATTTCCAATCTCTAAAAGTTCCCAACACGAATGAATACTCCTCACCTGCATATCATCTTGATCGCTAGAATTTGATTCATAACCTTCAAGATCAACATCAGGTCTCCCATATTCAGCTGATAGGCTTTTCATATCCTACTCCGGTACATAATACCAGCATTACTCATAAAGAAATGTCGCATACTTATATGTTTTAAGTAGTAAATATACGAAGTAACATTCTCAGCATTTGAAATAGTGTCCTCACTTTTGGCCTGGTTCAAGATAATATGAGTGATTTTTTGGAAATTATTAGCAAGTAGGCCAACTAAAAATTTGACCAATGACAACATTCAAACACTCACCAACTTCAGCTTTAATTCTTCAACATTTTTGCCAAGCTTCAACACTTGAAGTTTCAAGGACTGCATCGCAAAGGCAACTGTGAATTAACAAGAGCAGATAAAATTTTGCAAAAGCCTGCCTCGAAGAGGCTCCAGTCTCACATTTCACCCAGATTTCATGATTTTCACTTTTTATTAATTTTGTTTTTTCAGTAAATTGTATTAAAAGTGGGATTTCAATCATGTGCGAGTTTCTCTAATATTTGCTAGAATATATTCAGTATGCTTCTATTTTGCATTACTTACATATAATATTGGGATAGAAATTTAGCAACTATAAAAAAGGGCTCTCGTGACGGTAACATCATGGCTTCAACATAAGTGTCTATAGATCCATCCTTCTGTTATAATTATTTCATTAATCATCTTTGTTATTTACATAATAAATACGTACTTGCCTCTCGACGTTGGGCTTCTATGGAGCGATGTAATGCTTCTCTTTTGTTAAGGAGTGTTTGTGGCCTCAAGGTAGCTGGTCGTTTGTAGTTTTTCCCACGATAAACAATAATTGCATGACCTCTGCGAACTCGTTCTACTGCCACTAATATTCCACCACTTTCTGCTTCTAATGTCCTTGCTGCTGCATGAAGCTCATCAATGTTTGTCTCACCAGATAATATCTTAACAAGTTCCCTATATTTCCAGTGAAGATGCATATTTTCAACAGTTCCATCAAAAACTCCACGTCTTCCTGTAAAGGTGAACTCATTCAGTTTCCTAGTCGGATGAGATATGTGTGATACAACTGTCTTAGGCCTAAGGTAGACGTGGCAGTTTCTACTCATTCACTTATAAATGTGTCAACTTGGTTTACGTTTTATACCTCTAACGGGTGGGTGAAAATGAAATAAAAAGTAGCAGAAAATGAAAAAAGCCAAGTGGGTCGAACATGTCTATAGTTACCAAAAGTGTATTTAGTGTCTACAACCTCCATAATCTTTTATCAAGAAATGGACTATTATTGTAATAAATAGTTTTTGTATTCATATTTATCACACGAGCTGATTCTAAAAAAGGGAAAAGAGTTATTGGGTCAACCCAACCCAATCTGTTTTGAGCTGCAACCAACTCATTTTGACCCGTTACCCAACCTGTCCTAACTGCCTAATTTGACACAAAGTCTTAGGCTATGAGTGCTGTCTTGTGGAAATAAATTGAGACTCACCCAGCAGTAGAAAAGGCCTCATTTTCAAGCCAACCTTCCTCAACATGTATCGTTCCTCTTCAGTGATACCTTCTTTATCTACCTCAAGTTGTTGTTTGATCTCTTCCTTATCCAGCTCTTCCAGAAGCTTCTCTGCCCTTTCTTTGCTCTCCAAAGCCTAGCAATGTCAACATGAAATATCATATGGTTGCAAAATTGGGTAACAACTAACAAGCCCTAACAAGAATTTTACAGTCCAAATCAAATCAGTTTACTATTAAGATATCAACCCTAACTTCTATGAATAAAAGCGATTTAGGAGGTTCAAAGCATTGGGATGCACTTAGGGCACTGTGCGGCCATTAATGTATTTGACCCATTAGAGAGATATATGAACCCTTTTTGGATATATGGGTCAAAAAAACTGTCACCTCTATGATTAAAGGTAGTGTAATAAGGACAAGAAAACAATACCATTTACAAACTGGGATTCCTTGCTAAATATGCATTCAAGTAACTATAAAAAAAATGAAAATGAATCATTGATCAATGTAAATGATACCTGAGACAGCTTGGAGGTAGTCTTCTTAATAGCTGCTTCACGAGACTTTTTTTTCCTTTGTTCAATGGCCAATTCTAGTTTCTGGTCTCTCATTCCACTAGGTTCAGCAGCAGATGAACTCCCGATTTCTTTACTCTTATTCTCTTGGACATCTGATGAACGAGAAAGCTTCTTTCTTTCAAGCACATCAACTCCACGATTCCTTCTCTGTTCAATCGCCGAAGAAACTGTAGCCGGCAAGAAATCTTTACCTCTATACAGAACAATATACTCTTTATCCCGTGTAAGTAATGTTCCTCCCGTTAACCACTGAAACGTTTACCATTTGTGTAAGGCATGAAAGTAGTATTGGAAAAAAAAAAAAAAAAAAAAAAAAAAAAAAAAAAAAAAAAAAAAAAAAACACACATATATACTGATGAAGATCAAAGGTTGAACTGTGCAAGTTACAACATGATGAAGCTGGCAGAAGCTGATGAATTTTTTATATACATGATGACAAAAAACAGATGTAAACTCCAATTTGTATGGATAAAACATCTTCGGAGGTTGTAAACAGATAAACATTGCCACCTCTAGCTTAACCTATAGATATACTTTCATACTTTTGAAATTAAATGTACCAAAAACGTTCAGATTTTCACATGGCTTTTAAAAGCATCATAAAGGGAAGAGCATGGTCCAACATATTTGGCAACGCTTAAATTTGGTATCAATTTTAAGCAACTTAAATTCCTAAACTGACCTTCAATTCTTCAGCCATGAGCTCACTGTTGGTATTCTGTACTCCTCTCTTGACAGCAATCTTTGCAATCTCACATTTCTCCCATAGCTTTAGTATGGCCGCAGCCAAGCCTTGATGTTTCCTATTTCTACCTGATACAAGATGACAAAGGCAACAGGAATTGAAATTTGACAAAGGCAACAGGAATGAAGTTTGACAAAGGCAAACAGCATATAAATATGCGTATTGGGTAAACTAAAATACAAGCAAATATATGGTGGGGTCAAAACAAGCAAAATTTTACTGCGATCAGGTAAGGTTGGCTGCCAGCATATTTCTTTCTTTTATATTAACAAATAAGGATTAATTATAAACACTATTACTTACACTGGTCATTTTTCTCATAAACATTTTAAGAGATTGTAAGCACTTGATTACGCCATAGGCAACTGTTAACATATGCAATAGACTTACTTTTTAACTAACGCTTTCAAATTTGTTCATTTGACCCATATCCACATAGGCTGAGATTGATGCCTCTAATTGACTAGATAAAAAAAATAGAATTAGAATTGAGAGTCACGGACCTAAAGCAAAATGACACGGTAAAGGCCTCCCAAGTCTTCTTAGAGTTGTCATCTCATCATTTGTTAATGTTGATTGAACTCCAAAAGGAAGGAGACGGAATGGTTTCCTATATCCAGGGACAACCGCTGGTAAAAGGTCAGCATCAACTGGCAGAGGGTCATATCCATACCAATCAGTGAACCGCGGGCCCAGTCCATGCAAAAGCTGGTCAGCTTCTTCCGCAAGCTGTGCCTCCCCAGGAAGCTGAAAGCGGACCCTGGTTCGAGAACCCACGCCTTTAATCAAAGGTGTCTGAGTCATTTTTGTCTGACCATCAGATCCAACATCGTCTGTGCCAATTGAATAGCTTTCTTGAACATCACCCTCCTCAGAGTCCAAAGATAAACTTGTTGATTCGCCCTCAGATGCATCGTTTGGTTTATTGTTATTAACGAAGAAGTAAGGATACTTATAGTCAGCTCCTCTGTACAATATTATAATGCTTCCAGCCCTCCAGATAACCAAACCCCCGGTTTTTAACTGAGATATACATTCCAAACATAAATCTATGTCAAATAAAGATGTTTCAAATCTAAAAGTATTATTAGCCAAACGTAACTCAAATTATATCCCATACATCCTATGTAATAATTCTACTTTTAACTTTAATGTGGTATTTGGATGTGCATTTTCCAAATGATTACAGCAACTTCAACAATCAGAATCGGATAATCAGATAACCATGTGCTTTAAGTTATGGTAGATAATTCCACATTTATCTATATAATCAGTTTTCTCATAGCAACTCGAAATTTTATTATCATGTTGATTGCAAGCACCCCAATGTCAATTACTCATATGGGTGAACTTCTAACTTCAAAGCAAGTACTTTTGTGTTCATCTCAAGAATCATTTTTCTTGCAGCAACTCCAAATCACCAACTGTTGATGCTAAATAAGCAGTAATCATCAACATCATTTGAATGATTATATGAATATCTTATCTAGGATGCTTGGCATTGCGTTCTACAAGTGACGACCTACAGGACATAGTGTTCTAAAATGCTTCTGCTATGTGATAATAAGACAATTGTTCCGAAATTTCCAGTTAGTTACGAACTAAAATTATCATAATCAGTTTCCATAATATCCAAAAACTAAAGTGATTGTCTAGTAATTATAATCTAACGCAATAATTACATAATCAACAATAACCGCACACAACAAAACAACACATATCATTCATTCATCTAACCTCTAACAAATCATGGGTCCGCTTCATATTCAACCGACACATATCCTCACAAACAATCTTCACAAGCTCATTCCGTCTCCACCGTTCATGTATCCCATGGACAATCCCTTCCGTAATCCCGGCCTTCCCAATCTTCAACCTCGTCTTAATCCCAATCCCCACCCCTCTCAACCTCCTCAACTCCCCTCTCTCCACTTTCAACTCCGCCATCATCGGCACCTCTTCCACCCTCCCCTCCCTCCTATCTCTCTTCTCCCTCAACACCTCCTTCCTCATCTCATTATACCGCCTAATCGCAGTCCCGGACCCAGGGTCCGGAACCGGATTCTCAGGCGTACTCCAGCTCGGGTCAAGCGTATGTCCTACTCTATACTTAGGAACATTGTTAGGCAATGGTATGAATATCTCACCAGGTGAAGTGGTGGTAGTGGTGGTTGTAGTTAGGGTTTGGTTATTGTTTTCGTTGTTGTTCTCGACGTAGCCGAGGGTTCGGAGTTTATCGGCGATACGGCGGATGGCGGAGGTGGGGAGGTGGTGAGTGTCGGCGGAGGTGGCGGAGATACGGAGGTGGTGGCGGCGGTGGTGACGGTGGTGTGGTGGTTTGTGGTGGTTGGGGAAGGTGGTTAGGGGGATGAAAGTGGTGGTTAGGGTTTGGGGTGAATGTGAAGGTGAGGGTTGTTGGAGTAACATTTGGTTGAAATGAGTTTGTTATGAATTAGTTAACTTGTTGTTGTGGTGGTGGTGAGTTTAGTTGGGGTTTTGGACAGTGGAAACTGGAAAGAGTTGCTAGAGTGAAGAACCAGGAGGAGTTGATGGTTACTTTATCCACTGAGGAACCGTATCTGTTGTGTTCATTTCTGTTTATAAATATCTACATTATGTTGCCGGGAAAAAGTCCGATTTTAACAATACAAATCCGTTGTCGGTCCGGCTGCCACGTTAGCTTTCTCTCTCCAACGACCAGACATGACCCAAGTGTCACAGTGATAAAATACAAACGTTACGATTTTTTTTGAAGTTTTGTGTTGTTTTAAAATCAGTTGTGTTTTAAACCGATGGTGTCTTTGATTGCTTCTCAACCGATATTCGACCAACACTCTACAATGGTGACAACAGATCTTGAAATCGGTCGTGGGTTGTGCTCAACAGATATTCCACGGGCCACTATGCCCAGCCTTAGAGGTTCCCAAGCGACACTCTAAATTAGAGGTGACTTGACATTTATACTCTCACATTACTTTTACTCATTCTTATCCTGTGAGGGTATAAATGTCAAAACACTCTAATTTAGAGTGTCCCAATCATTTATGAAAGTGTGCAAATCACCTCCCAAAAAATGTTTTGTTAAGCTTATATGTAGGCTTTATGAGCTTATCCGATTTTGGCTTATATTTTATAACGTTGTGGCTTATATATTATGATACATTTTTGTGAACTACCCTTTTGTAATGCAATTTGCTAAAATTATGACACAATTTTAAGTGTAATTTCTTTAATATCAATTTGTTCTTCCTTTCTTTTCTCAGATCCAGTTTCATTCCAAACGTGTACCATTCACTAAATCCCTACAAGTGATTAGTGTTTAATTCGACCTCCCCTTTCTCATCATGTCTAAGGTTAGTAATACAGTGGACTGCAATTTTGTTACGATTTCAAATAACAAATTGACTTCTGATGAGGTGAAAAATGAACCACTTTTAGGGGGTCATTTAAGCCCGAATTCGAATTTATTTGATCAAATATTGCCCTAAATCATTCCTTTTGTGATTTTAGGTACTTTGGGAGAGAAATCTGGAAAAGGAAGCAATTCAGACGTTTTTGGAGCATAAAAGTGAAGAAAACGCCAAAGTCTTAATTTTCCTTGCTGGGAACAGTAGGTGACGGCGTCAAGAAGGAAATTCTGACGGCGTCAAGAGTAATTTCCATGACGATCCAGTACAGAAATGACGGCGTCACAAGATAGGGCGTCAAGAGGAAAATGCATGACGGCCTGGAAACACATAACACTTGACGGCGTCAGATCTGGATCAAGGCAGTCCGAGAAGTATTTTGGCGGCGAGATGACGGCGTCACAAATTTGTTCTTGACGCCGTCAGACCCTATTTCCTATATATAGTTTTCTAATTTTCACATAAAAAAGAGAGGAGTTTTGGAGAAACCCTAAGTCCGAACTTGGGACGAATTTTACAGGTTTTTCAAGGGTTCTCAGCCCTTGATCCCTTTCATGTGTAATTGAGATAAGTATTCTTTTAATTCAATCAATATGTCTATGTGTTGGTTGTCTATATCTTGTTCTTGTCTTAATTCTATCATGCTAGGCTAGATCTCTCTTGTGTTTGCTTGGATCTAATGAAACCTAGATGTTGATTATGTGTTGATTACTTGTTTATGGTTGTATTGGATGAATGATTTCGATGTTAGGCTTAAGAAAACTGGCAGATCTCCAATTGGTAACATGCTTGAACGTCTTAGGAAACATGAACTGACGTGCACTAGGTTTTATTGGTTGTATTTAATGCATGAGTAAATTCTAATGATCTCATGTTAGGAGCTTCTTAGCCGGCTCGACATAGGAGTGAAGTAGGCACTCATAGGATTGGGGAATTAAGTGCGCCACCCCATGAATGGTATTAAGGAATACAATCCGTCATCCACGCAACTATAACAAGTAATTAACGTGTAAAAGATATCTAGGGAGTAGTGAAATCTAAGTAAACACAAATTTCTCCACTTATTGCTCACAACCTTAGTATAATTTAGTTTATTTTCATTTTTAGTATTTTATTTTGATTGCATATTTAGTATTGGGTTAGTTGACTAGCAAATAATTCCGCTCAAATCCTTCAAACCCGAGATTTTTACTTGCTTTCTAAAAAATACAAAAATAATCATCCATCACCTTTAGAACTAGTATTTAGGTTTTCTAATCCTAGCGACACTATTCCCAGCTGAACGATCAATCCCCCGGTACTTGTCACTATACTATACTACAACGATCAGGTACACTGCCTGGTGGGGGTTGTAAGCTTCTCAAGATCCCTTGAGAGGTAAAACCTGGTGCGATTCCCACGTATCAACTTCATTTATGTTGCGTTAACTAATTTATTTTTTTTCCCCCTATATGTTGTAAACTCTAGTTGTTAGTGAGGCCGAGTATCTCCGGCTAGTGTTACATAATGTGGTAGTGGCTATTTGAAAACTATGATCAAAGCATTTGAAAAGTATGGTCTTACTTGAACAGGACAAAAATTATGTATTCAAGTAATTTTTCTCAATGAAAGATTCAAGTTTTCAGGTGTTGTGATACATGAGATGCTTCTTTACAAAGTTCATAAGCAACCGAGACGAGACCATTATCTAAAACACATTTTCTCCTTGGTAATAAGGTATGTGCATTTGGGCGTGAAGAGAGATTGTAAAAAATTAAAGGTATAACAAAGAACATTGAAATTTAATAAAAATGATAAAATGATTAGGGATGAGATTTTTCTTGGGAAAGATGAAAATTGAAGGAAAATTGGATTCGTAATGTGTCACATGTGGCCATGTCATGTTTCGTACTATGATCGTAGGATTTGCAAATGGAAAGAGAAATCACGAAAACCGGTAGAAAAGTACGGTGTAATCTTGGTTAGAAAAGTTGAGTCAAATTGGATAATAAGTGTGATATCAGGTCAAAGAAATTATTATTATTATTATTATTATTATTATTATTATTATTACTACATCCGTCTCAAAAATATTGTCCGGAGACAAGAAACACAAATTTTAATAAAAGTGGGTCCACTATAATTTTTAACCACACAAAGAGAATATTCCCTCATAAAATTCTCTTTTTGTTACTAAAAATGAAAGGTGGACAATTATTTTGGGACATCCCAAAAAGGAAATGTGGACAATAAATTTGAGACGAAGGGAGTATTTGAGAATCTTTTTA